>BJBW01009579.1:25737-36936 GCA_004320125.1 Scolopax mira | reverse complement strand
GTGGATTTTGCAAGTAACCAAAACAGCCACCGAGCAGAGCTAACATTTTCTTCCTTCCCCTTTTCTACAGATATGAGGTCCTCAGGACGTCACAATGTTAATAACTTAATTTTCCCAACCCTCTCTAGGAGAATAAGCATTTCTTTAAATTGCATAATAGGAAACTCAATTTTTAAGAGGTGACATAAATTTTGGAACTGATTTTCAAAGTTAATGACAAAGGGAGTTTGAGTTATTGTGCACCACTGCAAATCTGTTCTGTGTTTTTTAAAGGGAACACTCAAAATTGATATAAATTTTTAAAAGCCAAGGCCATTTGTGTTACAATCCATAAGTACTTTGGCCTGGTTGTCAGACTCGTGCTATAACTGTAGCACCTTCACTGGGTTGTTTTTTACTGCCTATTTCCAATAGACATATACCAGACACCTCACTTCAAAATACTGTAACAACCTAATTTTAGTGCCAAATGTAATCATGTGTGATGGCTGCAGAGAAAGGAGGCAATCCTGAAGAAGCTACAGTTGTTTAACTATGGCTGCTTCAGCTTTCTTTCCCTGCTTTATGTTCTTCTTTTTAAGGTAAGAAACAAGGCTGTAGGAACTCTGTAGAAGTACCTGTACAACTGCTCTCAAGCAAGGAAGGACAGTGACTGCAGCGTGTGAAGTCCTAATTGAAAGGCATTTTGAGAATTTCTAACCATTGAACAGATAGATCATCCAGGGTAAAAAAAACAACTAACCCACTCCAGAACCAGTGTTTGCTCTTCAACCATTGAACAGATAGATTATCCAGAGTTAAAAAACAAACCCACCCCAGAACCAGTATTTGCTCTGAGCATGACTCGGTGCCCAGGTTTGGTGCAAGGTGGGAGCCTGTGCTGGGCTCCACACACACCAGGGGTTCACGCTAGAATAAAAGGTTGTGAAATGAGAGCCTCAGATAGATAAATTCCAAACAAGTGCTTATTCACATCCAGTTGGGATCATCCCAAACCTCTCAGGGTGCCGGGGTGGGCTGCCTAATGAAATGCTTGAAATGAGGTGTTGAACACCTTCTTTGCAGCTAAGTGTTTCTTAGGGCCTACCACAGCTGGCTTCTCAAAGTGAAAGTTTCATTAGCCACTAATGAGACCTGATCTTCCAGACAGCCCAGTGTGGGCATGGACTGTATCTGCTGCACCATTCAAAGAAATAAATTCATTCTGGTAAGCATTGTTATCTATGAACTCCTCACAATGACAAAAGGGAAGAAACGTGATTTGTCCCAAAGTTTGCTGACAAATATGAGAGGAAATAAGTTTTAAACCAGTGACAGATCTGAAAGGACAGCATATTCCAGGTGAATGAGGGCTAAGCAAAATGTCTCCTCCTTTCAGATATGTTTCTACAAGTTCTCTTTTTTTTTTTTTTTTAATTCATGCTGACAAGCATACACTGAATCTAGCAGATAAATATTTTACTCAGATTTTATGCTGTCACTGACATGTTTGCACAGCAAGAATCAAGGCTGCTCCTCATTTCCAGGGGCATGCCAAAGCAAGTGCCAGCCTACACAGCCCTGCTCTCCAGTGGGCAGAGGTTTCCCTGGTGGTCCTGCCATCCCTGGCAGGTACAGCAGGGCAGGTCTTGCATCAGTTTATTTACTTTACTTCTGTAAAATTTCAAGTTATGTATTTACTTGTGAATTTCTTAATAAACTGTGCCTGCAGACAAAAATCTTTCTTTGAGTCCCCATCATTGTGTAGCTGCACCACAGTGATGACGGTGGCTCTAGAGGATACAGAGAGCCAGTGTTTGAGGTAGTTCAGGAAGATGTAGTGGTTATAAGTAAATAAATAAATGAAAAAGAGGTTCTTGGTGAGATCTTTGCATACATTCACTCTGGTTGCTGCCACAATAGCAGAAGCTCTGTTTCTGCTCAAGAATTGGCTCTTCCCTCATTTGATTTAGGAGACACTGTTCATGACTCATACCAGAGGCTTCTGAAGATCCCTCCTCACTTTGGCTCCAGGAGGAAATCATATGTAAAGATGCGATTCTTTATGCTCCAATTTTCAGTTAAAGTGTTTAACATAGATAACTCTTTTCCAATTTTTGTTTCTCATTCTGCAGAAGATTGGGGGCCAAGCAAACCTTCAACTCTAAATAGATGTTCTTTCCTTCTGGAGTTGACATGACAACATATCATTACTATGGTTGTATTTTCTTTATGCTAGATATTGTTTTGAAGGTATGAGGGGAAACATGCTATGCAGAAAAGCAAATATGATTTGGTTTTTTTACCTCCTTTTTTAGATTTAAACAGCACAGGCATGTCTCTGCTGCAGAACTCAATTCCTTCACGTAATGCAGAGACTTTCAGGAACTCTTTACCTGATTGGGTTGCTGATAAAAACACATCAATACCACAGCCCACAGGGCCCTGCACCGGTGCAGTTTACTCTTTCGCCTACACCTAACACGTGATGGGGAGATATGGAGAAAGTGACTGAACTTTTGAGAGGGACCTAGGCTGCTGTTACATCAAAGGCTCAATAATGCAGGCAGGGGTGAAGCTTATAACAACCTAATTCAGGAGTATTAGTCTCTGAACACGGCCTCACAGGATCTCAATGCAGATCATTTTCTTTCATTATTGTATTCCAGCTATGCTATACATTAAATAACAGCCACATTGACCAGCTACACAGACATCCCTGACCAACCATAACTCTTTCCATTAGCCTTGGAAAAAAATCTTCAACCTCTCTGCTCTCCAACTTCATCCACATCCCTGCACATACCAAGGCATTTAAAAAAAAAATAATAAAAGGTATTTCCATACAGTCCCGTCAACTAACAGTAAAAGATTAGAAGTTAGTCTTTCATCTCTCACTGAAGACAAAAAAGCTTAGAAATCTGTCCAAAACAACCATAAGACAGGCAAAAGGTAAAATACGTTAAAAAAAATCTGAATTCTAACTCACGTGTCCTCCATGATAAAGCTCAAGAGACTGTTTTAACATGTATCCAATGTTGCTGAGCTTTTGGAGAGACGACCACAATGGTGCAGTGCCTCAGCTACCTGTGCCTTAACTATGGCTGCAAGAAAAGACAGCATTTTATTTATGAGGCTATTTGAGCCAACTCCCTGTACCAGCTGGAATCTCCTCAGGGTCATTTCAATTAACATCATTTATGTCACCTGTAGCCAGTGGGGGATACAGATGGAATTCATCAGAGGACTCTCAGGTGCTGATCCAGCTGGGAACTCAGTATTGAAGTAAACTTCTGTCTTTTATGGAGAAATTTAAGCAAGTACTGGCTTTTGGCAGGTAAAAACTCCACCAGAGTTTGTATTGACACACGCTAGCTCCAGCACATCAAAACCAGACAACATTTTTGCAATATAATTTGTGCCAACATGTTTCAAACCAGCCTTGCAGAAAACTGCCACAACAGCAGGAAAAGACAGCCTCCCATCTACCCTTTCCCAAATTTTTAAGACTTCAATATACTCACAATGAAGGAAACTGGCTGCTCAGTCCCCTTTGCCAGATGTGCCAAACACGAAGCGTTTACACATACACACACATATTTTAGTTTATCAACATAAGAACCGTAAAATAATCTAACTTTCTTGAGGTGGCACTTTCAACTGCCAGCAAGGAACAAGTGGTAAGAAAGCATGATTCAAAATACCATGAGTCCAGCCCAGATTGTAATTGAAACAGTGGCTTTGGTATTTTTCAGTAAAGCTGCATAGACCACGTACTCCTCTTTTTGTTCTCCTGTGAACATTGCTGGCACCTTTGCTTCTCTTTCTGTTACTGAGTTACTGAGTCTCTGATCAAGAGATGACCAGGGTGTGATCCATCGGCCTTGGAGATG
The DNA here is from genome assembly GCA_004320125.1 of Scolopax mira. Classification (NCBI taxonomy): domain Eukaryota; kingdom Metazoa; phylum Chordata; class Aves; order Charadriiformes; family Scolopacidae; genus Scolopax; species Scolopax mira. The sequence goes on along the minus strand of BJBW01009579.1, from coordinate 33,064 downwards.
AGCCCTAAATCCACTGAGTCAAACATATCTTAAATCACATCTTTAATAAACAAACCCAGCAGGGAAACGGCTTAGGAATGGGATAAAATTGTATAAAAGATACCACTACAGTGTGGGTTTTTTTCCTCTCTGTCTTTTTTCTTGCTTGGGCAGAGACTGAGCTGTGTGCCAAAGGCCCCTTTCTGTGCAGAAGCCTCCAGGATGGTCTGTCCATAAGCTAACAAGCTGAAAACAAAGGAAAGTTTTAGATTCCCCTTTTGACTAAATCAAAGGACCGCACACATTTTCTGCCATGGTTTGTTTATGATGTAATGATGACATAAACACTGCTCTCCATTGAAAATAGTCCAGCTGCCCATCGTCTGGCGATGATTTTCAGTGCCTATTTTGCAGCTTTTAAATACATTCTTGGCAAGAAAGTTAGAAATTTTAGCCTATGATATTAAAATGTGCAACTGGACTTGAGTGTGGAAGCATTTTTGCAGGTCTTCAGTCTGTTCCATTTTAGGAAGCTCCATTTTGGTCACAGATGCATGAGAATGTTGTATTTGAGCCATTGTCAGCTGTCAGGTGTCCCGTGGCTCCAGCAGCATCGTTTTTCTGAAGCCATTTCTGAACAACAAGACCAACACAATGGCTTGCAGCGACAGTGTGCATCTTTGGATTTGCTCTCTCCGTTCGTAGTTTTGGAATTCTGGATGATTCCTTGTTAACACCATGTAAAATATTTGTAATTCTTAAAATATCTAACCTTCAATTTTACCGTTTACTACCATGTTTTCATCCTGTTCAATAAAATTAAAACATGAAAGCAAAAAGGAAAGCATTTTTCTGCTGCTAATGATGACTAAAGTTGCTAATATTTTGAATGCAAGTGTACGGTTTAGACTCTTCTAGATAACATCAATTAAGATTTTAACTGGCAGATATCTTTTCACTGATGTTTATGTTAATGTTGGTTTCAGACATCCGGTGTAAATTATGGCTTAGTTAAACAGTATCCTTCACTTATAGCTGTGAATAATAAAGATCCAGATACACACGCACCACTACACCAAGGTACACTGCTGTGAGAAACATAAACTAAAAAAATATCTGAAAATCATTGTTCTATAATACTATTCCATTCCCCTCCCTCAGTTAAAATGCCAGGCTGGATTAAAGTAGAATGAATTTGTTTACACAGAGTTTGGACATAATAAGGTTCAAAGATCCAACAACAGAGTACTGGAAAATCTCAAAGAAGGTATTGTGTTTCTGGTTTGAATACAATGCTGGTATGACGTGTCAGTCTTTTCATAAAAAAAAAAAAAAGTCTATTTTTGTATGTCTTATTGAAAAACCACTACACTGTAACACCAAAAAGAGAGTACCTATTAAAACTGGAGCTTTTGCAAGTGTTGTATGGCAGTTATGATGGAAATAACGGTTAAATTTTGGCCCAGTAGTTACAATATTATTACTCTTTTGAAGCAGCAAATAAAGTAGCTACTAAAGGCAGCCTGCCCTGACAGCAGTGGAAGAGGAAGAGGCAAGGTTTACCCATTAGCACATCATTAATTTGGATTTTTCTTTCATCTGTAAATAGACATTCAGGTGTTTTTCTGATACAGAGGTTGTTGATATTAACTGAAATATTTCTGTTGACTTCATTAAGCTTTACATTTAGTCCTTAAAAAAGAGCAAGTTTTACCAGAAATTGAGAACCTTGTTTTTTTCTTCTCTCTTGTTCTTTCTCCAAGGTTCAGCTCTGCAACCACTGACTGAAATAGATTGAAAGCCTGACTTCATTTTTCAGTTGATGCAATTTTTGGTTCGAGTGGATTTCCACCAGCAGATAACTTTGTCCCACCATCTCTACAATAGCTTTGACTAACTACTGCCTCATTTGACCTCACGGTCAAAGTGCATATGGCTTCATTCAGTAAATATAAACCGCCAGGGATGGAGAACATAGGGTCATAGAGTCATTTAGCTCAGAAAAGACCTTTAAGATCATCAGGTTCAACTGTTAACATAACACTGCCAAGTCCACCATAAACCATGACCTACATGTCTTTTAAATACCTTCAGGGATGGTCACTCAACCACTTCCTTGGGCAGCCTATTCCAATGTTTGGTAACCCTTTCGGTGAATAACTTTTTCACAATATCTATCATAAACCTCCCCTGGTGCAACTTGAGGCCATTTCCTCTTATCCTGTAGCTTGTTACCAACCCCCACCTCATTACAACCTCCTTTCATGTAGTTTAGAAAGGGATAAGGTCTCCCCTGACCTTTCTTTTCTCCAGAATAAACAACCACAGTTCCCTCAGCCACTCTTGTGCTCTAGTCCCCTCACCAGCCCTTCTCTGGACCCACTCCAGCACCTCAACACCTTTCTTGCAGTGAGAAACCCAAAAGTGAGCACAGTATTCAAGCTGGGGCCTCACCATCATGTTCCTGGTCCTGTTGGTCACATTATTTCTGATACAAGCCAGGATACTATAGGCTTTGTTGGCCACTTGGGCACACCTCCAGCTCACATTTAGTCAGCTGTTGGCTAATACCTCCTGGGTGGGTAATACCAACAATGCAGGCTTTTCTCTACCACGGACTAATGTCAAGAAGTACCTTGCTTTTAATCAGAGATGACCTCAAAAGTTTGTAGCTTAATTTTGCTTCCATCATGAGACGGACTGGAAATTTAGGTTGTAAAATGTTCAAGATGTTAAATGAGGTTTCAGTTTGGGTTATCCACATAATGGGAAAACAAGGGTAATTTAGCATTTACAAAAAAGCTTGTCAAGTTTTGTTTCCTTCTACCAACATTAGCCAGGGAGGTTTGGATCTTGCTCGCACGCAGAGTCTGGGGAGAAAGGAGGATGGAAAGGTTCCACGTTTGGCCTCTCTTTCTCATCAGGCTGAAAATCAGTAATGGATCACTCAGACAATTTCCTTCCCTTTGAAACTATTGTACTCTGCTGGGCAGATGTACAATACTAGTGCAAGCACCAAGAAATATGATAATATCCCTATGGGATTCTATATATTCCATGAGCTTTATGGATGCTTTCCCATAAATACCAGATAGACAGTTGAATTCTAAACTGATTGTGTGTATTGGTTTTAATTTACTCTCTCCTACTTCACTCCATTCATCTCCTGCTCCTGCTGCTCTCTAAAGTCTGTTTGACAACTTCTGTTCTGTCTCTGTATTTCTCCTCTACACTTTTTGTGCATAACTGGATTACTCTTTGTTTTTCAAGCATTTGAATGTTTTTCCTGTTCTTTTTTCTCATCCTGTTATAATTCCCTAGATTTGGTTTCATTCTTATAGTTCATGCAGCTTTTAATTTCCATGTTAAAAATTTTCTTTCCATCTCTCTGTTTCTTCTTTCCCCCTCGGTTCATTCAATTCTGTATGTTCCTCCAAAGCCCAATTCCTCATTCTAAGTTTTATTCCAATATCTTTTCTCCTTTATAACTGCCCTATCAGACTGTATGTAATAGTTTCCAACCAACTCTCAGAGCTGTAAAGAGATACCCTTCCTTCAAAATTACATCACATTTATACTTGAACTTCCACAGAGTGCCACCTTTTCTAGTAACAGGAAAAAAAAAAAAAAAAAGGAAAAAAAAAAGGATAACAGTTTATTTTGAATGGAAACTATACTATTTTAACTGCACCAGGTTTCTTGGAAAGTATAACCAGTTAATATCTGTGAAATGCTTCCAGCATTAAAAAAGCATGCCAAAATTGAAAAGTGCAAGTTGAACATGAACAGATTTGGAGCTGTCCTGTAATAATTGTGAACACTGAATTGTGACCTGCTTAGTGGAATAGTTACTGTGCAGATAGATTGGGGGTGTTTTTTAGTGGGAAAAAAAACAGCTAAGATAGGAAAAAGTAGGGACAGATACATTACTTCTCTCTGGGCAAGTGAAGATTGTTCAGAGATAATAGCAGGGCAAGAAAAAGGCTGGGTACCAAGGGAGAGTAGTGGTTTTAACAGTGGCATGTTCTCAAGTAAGAGAAATGTCCTGGGAACCAGACTAAGACAAAGGTGCCCTTCAGTTTTCTGAAGAAGTCCAGCTGGACTGCCAGTCTGGATCGGGTTGGGACTTCACTGTGATTCCAAAAAACTAAAACTTTAATCAAGTGGGTGACCCATTGAACTAAAGCTAAGCAGATGTGTCTCTGCAGGACCAGGGGCTTATTTTGCAGTGACTTTTGTAATTTTTGTCTGAGCCAATTCAATAGCAAAATCTTGTAGCTTTAGTTGACTTACTCCTCTGAATATTTCAAATATTCCGAAGTTCCCTAAAGCAGTTTTAACATTCCTTTTAAGCTTTCTTATTAGTGTAGAGTGGCCAGTGTCTTTCCCACATGAAAATTCCCTTAAACACTCAAACTCAGGCAAAGAATTTCTATGTTCATGCCAATAGTCCCTCTCCATGGACAGAGCAAGAAGACAAGAACAAGAAGAAATCAACCCTTCGAAAAAAAAACTCTTGCAAATTTATTGTTAAAGAACAGTTAACAAAGCACAGAAAAGCCATGTGAGCACACCCCAGCCAGAGAATTATGCATATTTTTTAGATTTTTAATGCCATCTCTGATGAACCTTAAAAATCTTGGTTCTCCATTAACATCCAGCCTTTGAGTCAGCAATCAAGAGGGAATAATTCAGAACTGACATCACAGGCAACTTTGCAGTTTAATGTCAGCGGATGACGGGGAAAGGAGAGATTTGCATCAGGTTTTCATCAAACTGTGTTTAGAACTTATCATGGGTTTCTAAACATAGGCCTGACCAGTCCCACATTTGGCACCAAATGCAGCCTTTCACAGCTTGCCCTGGAAGGGATTTTTGTGACTTGATTTCTTCCTTGTCAGATGCCATAACCCTTTTTAGGTGACTAATGAATATTTTAATCTGACCTTCTAATCTTCAAGTGCGGTACATGCCAAAGAATAATAAGATAGGGGAGTATGTTACAAAATAGATGATTTCATTGAAAATCAGAATCCTTTGCCAAATTTCACTGTAGTTAATGTTCTGCAATATGCCAAGAATATCAGACAAGCAGGCGTCAGTATGATTAATTTCACCACTGTTTCCTTTTCTCCCTCAAATTGACCACTGAGGCCACTCCACTGGCATGCACAAGCTAACACTTTGCACATGATAGCTGAAGTGTTTGTCAACAAATTACATCTCTTTCTCCATTAGCTGGTCTTTGGTCAGCCATCTCGAGCTATTATACAAGAACTAGCATCAGATGAGTGGTTTGCTTCTGCATATCCATCCATGGCAAATTGAAATGGGTGAGGAAGGTTCACAATAGAAAGGGGGTTTTGTTTTTTAACAGATTTTTATACAGATTTGTTTTTTATACAGATTTCAGTTCACTGGATCAAACCCAACCCACCCACCCCCCCCGGGAGGTATATCTTTGAGTATACCTTGTATCCAGAACCTTTTTGAATGCTTCTAGTTTTTGGATCTTTTCTCATGTAGGATCTTACTTGTAGATTATGACTAATAATTCATAAAATAAGAGGTTTTCAAATCCAGTTCCCGCCCACTGGTAGAGAGCTGAAGTTTCATCTACATTCCAAAGAATAAAGTGTAAATTTCTGTCCATTGACATCTCACAACAAGTTTAAGTAAAAACATTAAACTGGCAGACAGCTCATATCCAGAATAAAGGTTTTAAGCATGTATAGAATTGCCTTTTCTTCCACAATACAAAGAACATCTTTTTTTTTTTCCAGAGCAGTAAGTATAAACCTTATCTTCTATTTAAAGCATGCAGTTTATTATCCCAGTTTTTCACTTACGTTTTTCTATAAGGTCTCTTAATCCATTTCACTGAAAAAGGGATTTAGCAAGTGTAGCACATATCAGATTTCCTGATAGACAGATTTCCTGTTTTTTTCTTTCATTACTGAATACAAAGCTATTTCTCTTTGAAACTGGAAGCTGAATGAAAAGGAGATTTCCTTTTTTCCAACTACTGTACAAGAACCCTGTGTCTACAAGTGTGCTGGAGAAAGATCAGAGGAATATTCATGCAGTGTCATGCATATGTACAAAATTTCTAATTGATTAATCATACATTATGCAAACCTGTCAAACATCATGTTAAAATGTATTCCAGAGTTTCAAAAATGATGAATTATTATTAATCCTCCTGAGATTACCAAAGCAGGTAAAAGATGACTGAATTAATCCTCGTGATGATTATGTAAGACAAGCAGTATCTCACTTTGAAGGACAAGAATCATTATTTCCTGCAAAGACCAGAGATAAACTTCCTGGTACAGATTCTTAAGAGATATCAAGAATTTAGAGAGTGCAGTGTATCAGGCAGAGTTGTATATGTCATCCCTTTCTGAACAACCAAGGAAAGAAAGCTTTTGTAACTACAGGAACAGACACACAGAAAAAACCCTGATAGAATCAAAGTTCTGAAGGAAAATATTGACCTAATTGGCTTTCCAACACCAGGCAAGGACTCTGACGCAGCCCAACTGAGAATCGGGCCTCCCAACTCCACAACTCAACTGGGAAAACATCATTTAGACTATCCTACATTATATTCTAGAGCTCAAAACTTCTGTATTAGTCACAGCTTCTTTCCAGCAGTCCCTCCAAATACTACACGGTGGTTTACTGCAAAATGCTATTGTTTCCCATGTACCTGCATTTTCTCCTCCTTCTTTACACATGGTCGTCTTAATTCTTAGAATAGGTGTACTGCAACTTCATTACCTGGTGGCTCACTGAAAACTTCAGTTCCGTGCTCCAAGAAACACATGAATGGATCCCCCACCTTATCTTTGGCCTCAGGGTGCTGCCTCTGGGGGAGTAGAAATGAAAGCATCATTCTCCAGAGAAGTCTTCCCAATCTGACTCTGCCTCCTGCTGAGGATGAGCCTGTGGTGATGTGAAAGTTTCAGCTCTCATGTTACCAAGGCGGAGGGAGGAGGAAGGAAGGCGGAAGTACTGCGTCCAGTTTTGGGCCCCTTACCACAAAAAAAGCATTGAGGTGCTGGAGCGGGTCTAGAGAAGGGCAACGAAGCTGGTGAGGGGTCTGGAGAATAAATCTTGTGAGGAGAGGCTGAGGGAGCTGGTGGTGTTCAGTCTGGGGAAGGAGGAGACTGAGGGGAGACCTTCTTGCTCTCTACAACTCCCTGAAAGGAGGCTGTAGAGAGGGGGGGTGTCGGTCTCTTCTCCCAGGGCACAGATGACAGGACAAGGGGTAATGGCTTCAAGTTATGCCAGGGAGATTCAGGTTAAATATTAGGAAATATTTCTTTACTGAAAGGGTTGTCAG
>BJBW01009579.1:4024-16957 GCA_004320125.1 Scolopax mira | reverse complement strand
AAAAAAAAAAAAAAAAATTGTTAATAATGAATGTGGTTATCTATAGATTACCTCTAATCCACAGAAGATCAAGGCAGTCACCACATTTTACAAATTGATTTATAAACTGTGTATCAGAGGGATAATACCACTTAGCAATGAAACCTCTGGAACAGCATTTCATAGAACAGAAATGCAGAGCAGAGTAAGAAGAAGAAATAATATGCCAATTTAACAGTACTGTGTGGGTATGTGCTGTGCCAACTGGAATTCGCCCAGGACTCCAGAGCTAACTCTCTACCCTGATGAAAGTACTAGGGCATCATAAAAAATCACGCCTGGCAGTTTCATCCAAAAGATGAGAAAAAGACTAAAAGTGCAGGCTATTGATCACCAGAGATGACTGGTGATCTAAACTTCCTTCTCTTTCTTACCCAGCCAAGTGTCCATTAACAGCTTTTGCAAGAATTGCTGGCAGCAATGGCTTTCTGCTGCCACAAAGTGAACTGCAGTGACTGAGAGGAAGACATGGCATCACTGGAATCACACTGGCATTTCGTGGTGTGCTCCAGCTCCATCTCTAAGGCCCCAAGAGGTCTGGCCTGGGATTAACTGCCAGTGTTCTAGAGACAGGCCGTAAGTTACCCAGCAACTGGCATTTCATGACTGCTCAGAATTATCCAAAACAACAAAAAATCGTGCGCATTTTGGAATAAAAAATAAGACATTACTCGCTAGAATTAAGAAACAATGAAAAAGATGCTACTGTAAACACTGCATTAATTAGTTACATTTTCAGAGTGTTTCACATTTCATCTTCTATATATTTCTTATATAATGAAGGAAGTAATATCTGCCACATGGACAGTAACAATTTTTTGCCAGTTTTGCTACACACTGTGTTAGGGAGATCATCAGATTTTACCCCTGCTTGGATAAAAGCAATCTGTGTTAGTAGATTTTTTTGCAAAGATCCACAGAAAGAGCATGTGTATCTGTTGCCCATTAGCACTTGAGTATAAATATCTTCTTGTATGGTTAACAGAAATGGTAGCGGCAATATGTTAAAATGGTTTAAAATAGCAAACTTGTTTACTATATTTTCTTTCATCGCTATGAGCCTAGTGATGGAGAGTGCAGCAAAAAATCCACAGTTTGAAGCAGTTTCCATAACTATCATACTAGCACAACGATTAATTACTCCAAATATTAATGTTATGAAGATGACAGTTAGCCACCTAAAGTTATTTGAGAGAGATACACTGTCTTTCAGAAACAAGCAATGGTTTGAATTTGCAGTGTGGGAAATCTTGGAGGCTTTAAGCTGAGCTTCCAAAACCTTAAACCTTAAAATGCACTATCTAGGGTTATATATTTTCACAAGCCCCATGCTGTAATCAGCACCCAAACAATAGCTCTTCATCCCTAACTTCTGTATTTTAATTTCCTTGGTCTGCAAAATTGTGTTAGAAATTTTGCAACAGTTGTCTTTCAAATGAAATTTCTGGTACTTCCTTATTTGTATTAAGATGGGGAGAAAAGTTTCAGAGTAACATTCATTTCAGCGCATCAGTATTTTACTTCTGCTTCTGATCAACACCGGAAAATATAAGGGCATATGAGGATATCTAGCAAGTGACTGGATAGGGATGGAAGAGGAGAGTTCAGTCAAATCTTATTGAGCTTTAGAGAAGATCTAGTTCATATTTTAAGCAGAAGCCTTAAAACCATCGTTAGAATTTATTTTTTCCCAAATCTTGATAATATATTTGTTTCCAATGTCATTTTTGTGTGTGAGCTGTGTGAATATCTACTGCTACCCTAGGATGCTTTGTACAAGCAAAATCCCAGCCCACCCATGGTACATGTCGTTTCCACGACTTTCAGGGCTTCTCTGTAAATTTTAACTGCCTCAGTTAGTGATTACATTGGAAAACCACAAGCAAACCCAGACCTAAACGACATGCGATAAAGGACCTTCTGACTGGCTGTTTCAGTAAACATTTTAGATCAGTAAAGTCAATTACACCAAACTTTGTGCCACAGGTTTGAGGAAAAAAAAATATATATCCTTCTTAGAAATGTGGTAATCCCTGTGATAAACAGAGATATGTATGAAAAAGGTGTCCCAGGCATTTCTGTGTATGTGTAGTTGGGGCATTTGGGTCTTAACAAAAAAAGTAGACATCCCAAAACTGCTGTTTTCTTTAGAGCACATTAAAATGAAGGTGAACAGCATCCAGTGGTGACAGGAGCAATTTACCAAGCGTGATAAACATGCCAATGCTACTAGGCATAATGGCAGCGTTCTGCAGAGACTGATGACAAACAGCTTCTTCTTCAGTGCTGGTGCAGCATTTAATGCTCCCAGACTGACAGGAAAAGGGGAGGAAAGGAAATGAAAGGAACTTTCACATTGAGTTTCAGTTAATTAGAAGCAGAAATTTGGGAGAGGGAGAAGTCTTACCTTTTGAAATCTCACTTGCCCTTCTTTAGATTATATTATGCCCAAAGGCTGAATAAATATTATTTAGTGTTTGGAGCCAAATTATGACTTTGCTCCACAAATATTCCCAGTCCCGTTATATGTGCCATAGAAGAAGCTGAACGTATGTGTTTTATCATTTTTTTTTCTCCAGCATCAACAACGAAAGCAAAACAAGAACTTTGAGCGTTTGTGGTCAACTCATTCTGGAGAGAAAAAAAAAAAACAAAACCAACAAAAAGTAGATCACAGGAAATCACACTACTGTTCTGCACTTGTGAGATTGCTAGAAGGAGCTGATTGTAAAAAGGAAGCTAAAAATCTGGCGATTTACAAGAAGTGACCACTTCCCTTTAGGGACTCTCATCATATTCTGATTTAGTGAGGGTACATTTTCCTGAATCTTAGACCAGAAGTGACACCTCTACAGTTGTTCCTCTATTTGTTAGAATCACCAATAACAAATAGTGATTTACAGTACCCATTCTAGTAATTTGTACCTCAGTATTTGAAAATGTTTCACAAGCAAGAAATTCCAGAAATGGTCTCAAAATCTATTTGTATTCCCTATTGTACCACACACCATCGTTTCCCCACTTCAGTCTCTTAAAAATAACACTCTGCAGAGTCCAACATTTCATTTTTTTCACATTAATGTAAATAAAGACTTTATTAGACTAATAGATTGTGTATAATAATTGCTGATTACTGACTTTTAGGGAAAAGTTTGCCTGAAGTATTGAGATCTTGCCTGTAAATCTCGGAGGCCCTGATCCAGGAAAACATTCCAGTGTCAAAGCAATTCCCAACAATTTGATGTATTTTAGCGATCATTTGCTGGTTTTTATTTAAATTTTATTTCAAAGTTTCCCATCTGCCTAGAAGATACGCTGTTGGTGATGCTTTGAAACACCTCAAGTTTAGGAGAACCAGTCGCTTGACTCTGCTCTTGCCCCCAGCCCTGGGATCCAGATGTTCATCCAAGCAGACAAACATCTGTGGGATGGGGTGGCCCTGGGTTTAGCACATGCACTGCCTGCAGCTGGTGGAGCTCCTCACAAAATGCCACAAGGGCCACCCCTTTCTTATAAACACCCCCAGCAGTGGGGACAGAGAGTCTCTTTCACCTCTATAAGGTTTTAGTCTGCTGTCTGGGATGCGTAGGATGTGCAGGTTAAAACTCCTCAGCTGAAAAAATTACTAAATGCCAGGATTTCCACATTTCATCAGGTTCTCTAGCCATTACTGCGCCGCAGAGTCACCCCATATCCCCTTCCTCCACCCCGCCTTCTCGATCATACAGAAAGCAAAAAGCCTGACCAGTTTGTTCCTCAAAAGTAGCAAAGTAAGGCTGCTTCTGAGAGAGGTCAACCTGTGGATCACCAGTGGAGAAGTCCTTCTCCCTCCAGCCAGGGGTGGGAGGGAGGCAAGCAAGAATAAAAGCTTCACAACTCATTTCTTGTCCTCGTGGCTTCTCTTTGGCCTCTGTGGGCCTTACTCATGGACTCTCCTAGGCACATCACCCATCCTGTAGATAATCACTATGCTAATGAGGGGACATGCCTGCTCTGTGCTTAGGGATAACTACCTGCTGCTTCTCATCATCACGCAGGGACAAGGATGGCTCTCATCAAGCACGTCCATAATAAGCATGAATAGTTTAAGAAAAAATTAGAGGAACTCTAAAGTCATTAAAAAGTATAGCTTCCTGGCACAAATATAATTATCAATTCCATCATCTAAGATCACAGCTCCACAGCAAAAATGCTTCTGCACTAACATCTGAGGTCATGCAGAATTTGAAGGGCCTTGTGTCACTTTATACTTGCCTCAGTTTCTTAAAATTCAGACCATTCAATCACTGCCTCAGCCATTTTGTTCTGATATAATCATTTTCTGTTATAACCTCTCAACTGTGCTGTCCGACTTGCTCTTATAGCATGCATCTCTACTGATATTTCTTTTTTTTTCATTCTTTCTAAACTAGTTCCATACAGACTTACTTGATTTTGAAATTAATGGTGAACTGCCAGCCCTGATAATGAATGAATTTTAAATGTATATTTGTATTTACTGTGATTATCTATATAAAAAGCTTTACACTCTTGTTTTTAAAAAAAACTTGCAAAGAAAAGTACATTCTTTTAACAGTTGTGGAAGCTCACTGTTTTCAGATTTAGTCCTTGCATTATTTTAGTGGAAGAGCAGATATTCATTCCCAGCCCATTGCTCTTTCATCTCTGCAGGCCAGCAGAAATAGAAGGGACATTTTAGTACTCTTGGATAGATGTAATTCTGTTAATTTATTACTTGAACAGAAATATTGATCACATGCTTTGCCTTTCCCTGGGAAACTATTCCATCTCTTTGGTCTGATACAACTGTCACCAGATATGTCTCTATTAGCAAAAAAAACCCACCCAGAGCACAAAGTCAAGATCTGTAGATGCCCCATCCCTGGAAATACTCACAGTCAGGTTGGATGGGGCTCTGAGCAACCAGATTGAGGTGAAGATATCCCTGCTATTTGCAGGGGGGTTGGACTAGATGACCTTTAATGGTCGCTTCCAATACATACCATTCTATGACTCTAAGTTCTAGTCCAGGATCCTCCAACCCACATAACCCTTCGCACAGTCCTGGCCATAACTTTGGGCCACCCTAGGCCTTACCAGCGAGGAGCAGGCACAGATCCAAGGCCAGGGATCCCAAGTGTCACAGGATGGTTCCATGGGATGGGGTCTCAGAAACACTTAGAGCTGGTACCCACCCACAAGGGGAAGGATGGAGAAAACGGACCTTACTGATGTCCTTAGAAGTCAGAGCACGTTGTGCAAGCAGATACCACTTCTGTGAGACCAGCAAATTTGGGAAAAAATGGGGAACAAGTGTTGTGCATGGGAAATAACGAGCTTGACTGCAGCGGTCAGAGCTCACCTGGTGAGCGGGGACTCACACCTCAGGCACATCTCAGCACACCTGGCTCAGCTTCCTACTCAGCACAAGGGCACCTGAGGCCAACAGTTGTTTTTCTCAATTTGCTAATTTGTCATTAAATCGGTCTTTTTGTCATCCAACAAGTACATGTTACATTGGCAGTGTTTCTGTCTGGTCTAGATATAAAGCTGGCCTTGGAAAAGGCTGAAGAACCTCAAAATATCTGAAATCTCTGTGGGAACCAAAAAAAAAGAAAAAAAATAGGAGAGGTGATTTAGAATTTGTAGAGCACCTTTCACATTTGGCTTGAATTTTCCCAACATATGCTTGCGGTTTTAGCTTGAGGAGCCCAGTGAGCCTGGTGAGTGCTTGTTCTTTCTGCTAACACAAACCAAAAATGAAGATACGTGAGATTACAGGGCAGGCTTCACGCTTTTACAGTTCTCAACAATCCTGATCTCTGCATCCTGAAAGGGTTTAACTTAGAGGTGCTGCAGGGAGGAAAGGTGGCCAGAAGGGATGGGGTTCACCTTGACTTGTCTCTCTGAGGGACAGGCATTGAGCCAACATTCCTCTACATCCACAGGAGAGGTCAGGGCACCTCATACCCATTCAATCCTTACTACAGGCTGCTCTGTTTTGCTCTCAAGTGCTTCTCCCTCTCTCCTGCTGTTACAGAGCCCTTTTCTTGCTAACTTTTCCTGTGTTCGCTTCCCTTGGACTCCCCAGTTCCAAGCGAAATTGAAAGAGGAAGTGATGAAACAGAAGAGAGCTTTTCTCACAGTATTTCTGGATGAAACGGAAGCACCGAGTGCTGGAAACCTTCTCTCCAGTTGTGCACACTCTGAGGACAAGTTAACAGCTTCTCTAGCAGCATAGCTGCTGTGACTAGATGGTTATGGATAAGAGTGTAAGCTTGCAGGCATCAAGGACTCCAGGATTTACAAAAACCTCATTACATCTTACCTCTACCTCACAATTATATAAACCACCTTTACCTTCTGAATGAAAAATATTAAAAGGAAATAACAAAAATTTACAATCACTTCTTTCTTTGTCTTTTTAAAGGAGGAAGAAAATCTGACAGTTTTTCCCTTGCAAAACATACTTTGACATCCCTGAACTCAGACCTAAAACCTGGGCTGTCTTCTCTTTTTCTTTTTTAGCTTTTTGGTGCAAATAAGCAGAGCCTGTGTCGAGTCTGGCTGTTTAAATCTGATGCCTGAAAATTTCAGCACCACAGTTGCACAAGAAGTGCATGGAAAAAACAAGATATTTGAACTAATTGAGGACCTAAAAGTATATACCTAACAGAGTGAAGCCAGCATATCACATTGCACAGTAAATAATACAGAAGGGGGAAGGGAGGAAGGTGGAGGAAGGATAGAGTACATTATTTGATATTTGTGACCAAGCAGAGAAGAGTGGGCTTCACCAGCTAAAGTTTCTGAACAAGCTGTACAGACAGCCCCACACAAAAGGCATTGCAATAATTTAGCTAGAGACTGAAGAATGAATAATTGCCCTGACATTTTCATGTGTTATAAATATCTATTCAGGTGCTGGTGGAAAAAGAAAATCACTTGTGGTTTTCCACACCACCTGAGACACTGAGTTCCTAAAATTAGATCTAGACAACAGCTGAATTTGTTCCTAAATGGTTTCAAGGCTGTCTCTGTTTTGTTTAGGTTCTTTATGAGTATTTGTTTTGTGAATAAATTCCTCGTTACAGAAAGAGTCACTACTAGGGATCACTTGAATAAAAGAATGAAAATTCCACCTCTTGTAGCAATCAGAGACGAGACAATTAATTTAAAAGACATTTGCCCAACCTATCTGCAAACAGATCTAGAATATCCTTCAAATGACCATCTCATTATTTTCTGGACATAAAGTAAGAAATACCTAGGTCCTTGGTATACCCTAAGAAATGTATCTCCAACCACTTTATAAAAAGACCCAATGAAGGAGATTTCCCAATATTCTTTGGTTACCTGTTTCACTCTTCACCTCTTTTATAACAACAAATTAAAAAAAAAAAAAAACACAACAAAAAAACCCAAGTCTGTAACAACTATCTTTTTAGCTAAAAATGTGATTGGTTTCTCCTCTTGTGTAGAAAAATAACTGATGTTCCTCACAGCACCTTTTATGTATCAAACACTGTGTCCTAAATTGATGGTTGGACTAGATAATCCTAAACATCCCTTCCAACCTAGACAATCGATGATTCAATGATTCTATGCTACCCACTACTGCACCTCAATCTTCTCTTTCTTAGACTAATCCTCAAAATTTAATGTTTTCTAAACTTATTTGTACTGCTCTTCTCCAGGCTATATCTAAGCTGTCTACCTAGTTCATGAAGGCTGGGACACAGTAGTGAACAAAGGGTTCTTGCCAAGACATAAACGTCACAATGCAAAGTTACAAGCTACAACCTTTTTTATATATGGTGCTCTTACTTATGAATTACTTACACTTTTTTCCAAGAATGCCATATTGCTGACATTTTTCTCGTTTGTAGTCTCAGATGTGCCCTTTTTATGAAAAAAATATTGAGATAAGGCTTCACTTTCTTTGGCCCTGTGTTACGTTTACCTTGTATGAAATGTATTTTTGTGACTGATGTTAACATCCATATATCCTCTCTATCCTGTCAGGAAGATAGTTTCCAGCCTTAGCAGTTGCACAGAGTCTCTTCACAAGGCATGGCAGCTTTAGCCCTTCAGTCCAGTATTTACAATATAACCTAATTGTCTTTATTAGCCATTATATTTTTCTTAACAAATTAACATTTGAAAGGCTTGGTAATTCTATTTAGAGGGTCTGTTGTGGGAAAAACAACCTTCAACAAATAACTGAATTCCTCAAGCTCAATGCAATCATAATTGCTTGATACAAGGTACAGATTGCCTTTGTGTTTTCCTAAATGGGATTAATGCTTGGAGGATTCAGTAACTCCTCATTAACAGGCAAAATGATTGAGTGCAACTGACTTCCCAATAATGGCTTTGGTCAGATTATGAGTGTGCCAGAGAAACATATACCCTAAATGACTGAAATAGTCCTTTCAGCTTTCCCTTCTGTGCAGACCATGGATTTGAAGGGATAATAGAGTCTCAGCTAGCATAATTGCATAATTGCAAAGTATTTTCTTATTATCTCTGGCTAAATATCTATGTGGGCTACACAGAAAGGCAAGATTTGAATACCATTTCCTGCTGCTGCAGAAGCAAACTGTGATGTTGTGGCAGTTATCACAAAGGAGAGGTCTTGCTTTTGTGGACTGAGAAAACCAGTTCGCTACATAACAGCAACAGCCTGTAATGTAATTCAGAATCTCTATGGAAAAAGAAGAAAAGAAGAAAAAAAAAAAAAAGAAGCATCATTGGCACTTAAGATGACTCATATTGTTATTTTTTCTCAGTGCTTGAAGCATTGTATGTCTCTGTGTTGAAGGAGAGATGAGCTCTGTGCTTTGATAAGGCACTATCCACACCCCTTACATAAATATCTGGTGGATCCAAACAAGGATTTGGCACCGTGTCCCTGGTCTCTTTATTTTTTGCACCAGTGATTAATGATGTTGCAAGGTGTCTGATGCCAGGAATTTTGTTCAGTTTCAAACATCTGGCAGGCTCTGAGCCTCAACAGTTTGAAAGCTTCCAGAAAGGTAATTGAAGAGGTCTCAAGTGAGCCTCCCAGGGCAACTGACCATGGCATTAGGCGCATGATACAGCTCCATGAAGGCAACGAAAATCAACAAAGGGAGCCAGATCAGGTTACTGTCAGGTAACTTCTTCTTAAGCTGTAACAAGCATGCAGAGATCTCTAAAACAATGCTCTTATAGCACTGTAAATGCAAGGAAGATTCAACTATTATAACTTACAACTACAAAATACATGTAAAATATACTTCTGGGATTAATAATGTTGCTATTATTGAGCTAAAAGCTTCTACTTACTTTAGAAAAGGGCTGCTAAATTTTGCTTTCTTTGCTCAAGATGCAGTAATTCTAAATAATAAAAGCATGTGGGGGGTGGGGGGGCTGGGGGTGGATGTATTCTCTGCACATGGGGCTGTGTATCTAACCAGCCCATCACTTCTAGCACTGTGAGAGAGCCCCACGACCTCAGCTGCACCAAGAATACACAGGATAGCACAGTTCTGGCTCAGACAAATTTATATTTTAAGTAGTGTTATGCTGTAATTGAAGTGCTTGTTTGTTATGCTCTGGTGATTTCCAGCTGTGGGATGGAAATAAGTCGAGCACTTCAAAGAGCTGAAATTATTTACTCAGCATCTTCTAACTTATTATGCACATCAAAAGACAAGATAACTGGGTGATAATATGCAAGGATGTTGCATAAACAGCTTTAAAACATTTCTTATGAAAGCATTGTGTGATTGGACTAGATAGCGTATCTACTTGCAGGAGGCAGCGTACTCCAGGAAATTTTAATGGGTCAAAAATTGAAAGGCACAAGTAGGAAATATTACAAAATAAAGCCTAAGCAAGAACACTTCCTATTTTAATAGCAACTTCAACAAAAACCTGTAAGACAGATCATTAGTCAGATCAGATGGACAAATAGAAAGGCAGGGAACTACTTCAGGAGAAAGGAGGAACTGTATTACAAAAAATTTTTATTAGGAAAAAAAACCCAAATGAATTATCACCTAGCATCTCCAAAAAAGATTTCAGCCTCAAAATTAGATTTCTTACATCCCACATGACTAAAAAATACTTATCTTGATGTCATTCCCAGACACGAGAGATAACAGAGTATAAATCTGGAGCACACCGACTGGTTTGTCTCTTGTGAACGAGGAAAAGGCCTGGAATCTGCCATCACTGGGTGCTAAAGTCATCCTAGTTAAATGTGACTCTCAAAAATGGGGCTAGGCTCCCATTCCATACTCTCTTGTAGGAGAAAGGGTAAACTGAGTCTGCAGGGAGCACCATCAAGCACATCAAGCATTTCTCTGTAATGAGGGAACAGGTCTCTTAGCCCTGGGCAGTGGGATGTAGGATTGGTGATTCCCATCTCCCCTTTGAAGGGGTAGCTTTCCTTCTCCCGCAATGGGGGATACTGGAAAGGTGCATCTCCCCAGAGGGAGGTGTGAAGCATCTCCAGCATCTGGAACAAGGGTTTCCAAGTGGAGTTGTCCCCCAGGGAGCTGCAGCCCATGTTTCCTTGGGGTTTATCCGGACAGGCAAACAAATTAAATACTTTGTCTCTGATTTGTATGGAGAGATATTTTTGTTTAAATGGGAAGTTCACATCGACCAGTGTGTTTTCAAATCCAGTTGACATGGTTTCTAGCAGCATTTAGATCTAAGTGGTTGGGTGGGTTTTTTAGAATTTTAGAAACAGATGAAAATTTTCAATTGAACGGTAATTTTTTCTCTCTTTTGTAGATTTTCCCCTTTTCTGGTTTAATTCCAAATGACAGTTAAGTGGGTTAATAGTCCAAATAAAAAGAAGAGAGAAAAATAAAAAGGAAAAAGACAAATAACCAGTAAAATATCACACAACATTTACCACTAAGTCGGCGACTTATGAGCCTTTTCATCAAAATAATCCGGTCTGATGCTACATTCTGCTCTGCTTTTCACATGTGCAAAAGGTCTCTTTCAAGAGCACTTAATATTATGAAGTTCTCTCTCCTATGCTTGATTAATTTCTGGAATAAAAAGAGACTGCAGTTAAAGAAAAACCATTTTGTTTTGTTCAATGTCTTAGTATTATTTAACAGTGATAAAATAGGTTATTAAATCATGCCTAACAGCATAATACTCTTGTACATACATTGTTCTTTATTTATACTCAAAAGCTAAGGAATTTATATCTTAACCACATGTGGTATTATCTAACACAGAGTTTTCTGGAATATTTTTAATGATGTGGGTGGTAATGATGATTAATGCAAAAGACACAAACTGCCTCCTCAAAGATTTTGGTCTCACAGATTTAATACTTCCATGTCCAAACACGTCGGGAAAACAGAAATTTATGCTAGGCTATACCAGAGCACAGCTACACAGATTCTGCAAACTTGGGCTTGTTCCTCCAAGCCAGCCATCACTGGGGGAATCACGGAGATACCAGATGTGAAGAGTGGATATGATTCCCAATGCCAGTTGCAGAAGGATGTATTAAAGGAGCTTAAACAGTGAATTTATCTGGAGCACCGGGACTCAGGAACAGCATGTTGGTCACCAGTAGGGACAAAGGTGGGGCTGGAAAGTACAGTGCGTGTGCCAGTCAGTTGTAACCCACCAGAATGGTCCCTAGGATTGTAGGGCAGGAGTGCACCATCGTGTCCTCTGCAATCTCCATCTCTATTGACCGAGGTGTGACTCCAGAGTCTGGCCACTGCATCTGGGATCCTTCCTTCCTGAAGGAAAGCAAGGAGCAGAGCAGGAAGGCTGGTGCACGCACCCACACCTGCAAGCTGTGGAGGATGCCCAGGCCCCAAGCTCTAGACGCAGTGTAAGAAACCACCATACTTTTTCAGACCAGAAAAAAATGTATTCCCTGTTGTCCTGAGCCCAGGAAAGTGAAAAGTGCACTAAAGGTTTACCAATATCTATGCAAAGCATGAGTTTAATGGGAGCTGAAAGCCTTCAACCTCTTCCCAGAGGCAAATATAAAATGCTGGTATAGAATGCTTGGCAGAATTTGCCCAAATATAAATCAATGTGACAGTGAAGGTAACTTCCTTTACCAGTTAAGATAGGTTTGTGCCTAGGTTAGTCAGGCTGAGCCCTGACCTCTGGACCTTTCAGAGGTCCATTAATCTCCTGACCCACACTCTCCCATCTCTGTGCCTGCAAACTCCTGTGCCATGCAGAGGCTGAGATTCTTCCTGAGGCCTGACAGGACAGGGGCCCACCCAACAGGTCCATCTGCTGCAGCCTGCAAAGCACTGTGATGGTGAACACCTCTTGCTAAGAGCAGAAGTGTATGACCACCCTTGGCTCCCACAGTGCAGCACAAGCCACAGCTTGGCCTTGTAATGAAGTAGAGATGGAGAGTGCTCATATAGTCAGGCTCCAGCAGAAAACCAGCAATGACTAGCACTGTTTCCAGCTAATCCCACCAGAGACTCACCAGGACTAGTGCCTGGATTCAGGATGGACTATATCTGTATCTGTGTGTACATATATATATCTGCAACATGAAATGGAACTGGAGTTCTTCAAGAAAAAAATGTCAGAGTGGGTATGGAATAGGTTTACATCCTCTGTTGTCCAGGACAGGTAAAGTGCACTAAATTATACTGAAAAAAAATTTCTATTCCCTAGACCTTTTCACACAGTTTTGCCAAAAATATTATTCTGTATTATTAAAACAATTCACAGAATAGTGGGGATAATACACTTACTTATATAATCTGACATACCTGACAGACTGCATAACAAGAAATGAATCACATTTTACATAGTCATTAACCTAAATATCTTCAAGGCAGATACTGAGGGAACAAAAATTTTATTGCTTTAAACACATAAAATACATGA
>BJBW01009577.1:100479-191561 GCA_004320125.1 Scolopax mira | reverse complement strand
ATATCCCATATATCCACTAGATGTCCCTGTAAATATGGGTCTTCTCTACTGTTGTCAGCTGTGTTTTGTTGGTTTTGTTTTTTTTTTAAGGGAGCAATCCTGCCAGCCCTGAAGCAGAGGAGGGATCCTTTCAGTAAAGGAGGCTGGATTTAAGGTGGAATATGACTTTCCACACTCCTCCTTTGCTTTTTATCTTAGGCTTAGTGTTGAACCTTAGGCCTAACAATCGGCAGCAGTTCCCTCCCTGTGTAACTTTTTTAGCAGAAGGAAGAATAGGTGTTATGGGTGAGTATTTGAGATGAGGACCTGACTTTTCACAAACGTTGTCTTTGCAGCTATCTCTAAGACTGCTCATCAGTATTGTGTTCCTTCCTAAACAGAAGGACCTAATGTCTTCCTGGTTATTTGGTGGCCTATTAGCATGGACTCATTGTGCTGCCTCAGCTAGCAGCTGGAATGTACCAGGATAATTAAATGACAGGAACATTGTCCAGTGGCATTATCTGAAGAAGCAGCTCTGTTACAGGAAAGAAATATTCAAGAGGTCCTATGTCACTCTAGAATTTCTACATCTGTCTGGAATAGCTTCAGAAGCCTGGTCAGGACTAGAACAATATTACCTAAGCTACAGACTTGCTTTTCTCAGTGATAATGCTTTTAATTCTAGTTTAGAGTTGATTGAGAACCAGCCCAAAGACTGGAATAAGCAATATGCTTCTAAAGAGCTGTGCTATTAACAATTGTCTTGCTGTAGCTTCCTGGCTCAAGGTACAAACTGTCTCTTTCCCTCTTTCTAAATTAGACAAGAAATGGAGTTGCTACTTTGAGGCAAAAGAAGAAAATGGGAGTAGCTAACATCACATTTGATCTGTACAAGCTGAACCCCAAGGATTTTATTGGCTGCTTAAACATCAAGGCGACCTTCTATGAGATCTACTCTGTCTCATATGACATCAAATGTATGGGAGCAAAAAGCATATTGCGGTAAGTATGTTTCCACTGCTGATAGCGTGTATGCATTGATGTAAAGTCTGTGTTTGCTTATTGGCTCTGTGAAGCAGGTGTATTTGTAAACTTAGTATTTTTATTAATTCTTACATACTGGCCAGCATGGTGACCTTTCCTTGTAAGGTGAATAGCTGACTTGTAAAAAATGTAGTGTAGCTTTTTATGTTGGAATCTTAAATTTCCCCCAAGGCACTATCTTATCAGCTTGCATTAACTGCAAGGGTGTAGGTAGTCTCTTTGTTATCCTGAGAGAATTTCTCCAGATTCCTTTGACTTGTTTGAAGAATGCAGGAGGCTGAGGAGGAAGCATTTGACTCTTTGAAGGGGGGGACTTCAAGGGGATGAAATGATAGAGGAATTTGAGATCTAATGGGAGAGGTCTTAAAGCTTGCTTACACTTTGTAATACCCAGCTGACAAATGCACCACCTGAGTTATGTGGAGGAAAAGGAAAACAGAAGAGACATTACACTCATTATGTTCTTTGTGTGAAGTTGTCATCTGTAGTAAGATTGATTGATGTCACTGTTTGAGCCAGCTGGTCTCTAAGCAAACTAATGGAGCCTAACAGGGACCACTGTATTCTGCAGGACCGATCTCTGGTGGGTTGTGACTTTGGTAGAACTGGCTGTTGGGAAATGCTGTTTTATGCAGGCACTGAATAATACCTGTACTACCCACTGCTTTCAATGGTGTGTTGAAAGTCTGTGCCTTGTGAAAACCAGCTGTGTCCTGCTCTGGTTAAAGAAAACTCCCTCTGAGTTCGGACTCCTGCACAGAGGTGCCATGCTCTGGCAGCTATTTAAGCTGCAGCCCTGAATTTCTCTGCCTGACCTTTCAAATTCTAGTTGAGACACAGCAGCGTAGTGTTGTTCCATTTTATTACTTGGAGACCAGGACTTGTCTCTGTACAGAACAAACAAACGTATATGCCTGTAAGTGAGGTTTTCACTTCCCCTGAGCAGCATATTAGTTTGAAGTCTTCAAATAGTCCCTCCTCTCATGATGCAGGTATTAAGCATTGTAATGCTAATGTTGTTCCTTCTCTGTCTGACCTCTTCCACTCTACTTGGGTGGTCGCTTGCTTAATCTTTCGGGCTACAGCTGGTGTGGCTGTAGGTGGGACTGATCTCTCTGGTCATACTGCAGTGATTATCCAGCTATATGCTATGCCTACCTATAGGACTGGCTTAATTATAGGGTTTCTTGGAAGCAAAGTCTTACCCTTGAGCAGCGGCACTCCTCCAGTTCCTATGTTTGTCAAGTCTCTTGAGCCAGAACAAACTCTGATTTCTGGCTGTCTGCTGTGGAGATGAGTATCAGCACCGGAACTTGCACTACTGAGGAGAATTTGAAGTGACAGTTCTGCCTCCCTGCCAGCACAGGACAACTGGTGAGAAAGAAATGGTACTGGCGAACAGCTGAAGTAGCTGTGGAGTTCCTCTGGAAGCGCTGCTGTGTTACAGAGTTGAGCTTTGAGGAAAGTGCCAGTGTCAGGATGGGAAAATAGTCTGCTAGCAAAGAACAAGGGTGACAGAAGAGAGAACCTTGGGTACTTTTGAACACAACAGTGAGGTGTCCTGTCTCCACTGCTTTTGAAATTGAAGGCAGATGATGTTAGGTTCTTGGTGTAGTCTCTCAGCAATTTGGAACTTGTTAGCAAACTCTGATGCCCTCTCCCTGAGCCCACCTGTGGAGTGTGAAGGCAAAGGACTTTAAAATGCTGCAGTTGTTCATTGGTGGGAGGGGTTCAAAGTCTGCCAGATCTGATTAGTGCATTTCCCCTCGCAGTTTCTCCCTGTAGTGTCCAACTGAAGGATCAAATGTCCAGTTCAACAAATAACTTCCTCTGTGGCTTAAGTGACAACTGCTCTCGTGTGCAAGTGACACACTGCAGCTGCTGAAAAGCTGGGTACCAGGTGCAGCTTCCTTTGCAACTGTAAAGCCTCTTGGTCTGTACTATCTGGTGGAGCAAAGGACTCATTGAAATGAGTGGGAAGTATGAATAAAGGTACAGGTTTGTGGGGTTTTTTTTTAAGGCTTCCCAGGCTCTAAGTACAGGATATTCTATTAATATGAAGCATTACATTTTGACTGCAAACCTTCTTTCATCACACAACTGAATTTGTAGGAAGAAGACTTTCCCTTCTCTGCTAGAGCGTAAAGGAGAAGTGAATAGCAGCAGAGGGTTCATAGCTGCCTGTTTTCTCAGACAGGAATTCAGAAAACCTTCCCTCTTTTTGCAGAAGAGGAAGGCTGGTCTGGTTTCTGCATCTTCAGAAACTGATCCCTTCCCAGTTTGGAAAGGTTCCAGTTCTTGCATACCGCTTCTGCAGTGCCTCTGCTTCATTCTTGTGAGGGTCTAGTTACCTTTTGGGGGATGAGACTTGAATATAGCTCTGAGCAGTCATGATCCAGTTGTTTCTTGGAAAGTGGAAGAAAGATGCATGTATAACTGGGTTGGATAAATGACCAGTCAAATATGATGATCTCTTTTCCCCTGCGATCTTGTGGTGATCCACAGTCTATATTGTAGATCTCTGCTTGCCTGATCTTAGTTTGTGGATCTTACTGACTCTCACACAGTATTATATATTTGAATGCTGATATTTATTAAAACTTTTAAAAATAGAATAATTGCGAACTGAGAATTTTAAAGGCTTGCAGCTTAGACAGTATTAATTTGCCTGTCTTCACTTGTTTTGCTGTAGAGTATCCAGTGTAATGTGATTGCTCAGCTTTGGATCTAATAGAGTTTGATCTGTAGGCTGATAGGAGATACAGGCAGTGTTCTGTTAGTGAATGGCCTAAAGGTGAGACCTGAGGTGGGTTTATGCTGCTGGGCCCCCCAGGCAAAGTGAAATCTTCGGTGGTGCTCTGGCAGTTTGAGTGATGGCTTTGCAGAAGGCCTGTAAATGTCTGACAGGATGAAAGCCTGTTTTATTAAATGTGTTTTCTGGTTCTGCCAATATGCCAATAGTCTTCTGTCAATCAATGATCAAAAAAGTATTTGCTCTAAAGAAGATACAGAAATGAGCTGCTTCTCAGAAGCAAGGAGAAATGGGAGAGTTCTTAAATATATCTACCTAAGTCATCCTGAAGTGTTGGGGGAGATGGGGAAATGTTACCCTGTTGGTGAATTTATAATTTAAAAACAAATGGCTTTTCTTCTAGGAAGTTGCTTCAGCTAATGTCCCATGCGGCACAAATAACTGGACAGTTTCTTCTCTATACCGGAACATATATGTTGCAGTTGATGGGTGAATATGATGAAGATGGCGTGTGTACAAGATCAAGGCAGGAGTAGTGAATGCAGCTGCACTTCTGATATCAGATCCATTTGCTTAAAGACATTCTCTTGCCCAACTGTGATTGTAATGATGTTTGATTGTAATGATGTAATGAGGGATGTCCGCTGATGTGAACTAACAATTTTCCCATTTGGGAATTCTTGTAGGCCTTAGTCACAAAGTAGGTGTTTGGTGTTCACAGGCTGTTAATGCAGCAAAAGGATGGGTGCCTCATATCTGAGAATTTGGCAAAAGGATTTGGAGCAGGTTTTTGCCCCAGCAACTCAAAATGGATAATAAATATACTTGCATGCTTTCTAACTAGTGGGGTATTTCTTGCACTGATCAAAGCATAATTTAGTTGGGTTTTTTATGGCTGTCTATTTGCCTTCCGAATGGATTGAGCTGTAAGGCAGGGGCGGTGTGTTTTGGTGGGGTTTAATCCTTAACAGTGCTGGTATTAGTGTTCAACTGGCATTGAGGTACAAAAGGGTAAACTGTGCTTCTTTATTTTGTGTTACCCATGGAAGTACACAATACAACTGAATTCAGTGATTTGGTTCAGTGACTGACCGCTCTCATGAAGTTAATTGGAGAAAGTACAACTACTAAACAGAACCTTAACATTTAGCCTTATTTCCCTTTAAACAAGTAAAAACATTTCATTTTAATTCTTAATTTTTCTTCAAATCTACAGAAAGTTCAGGTTAGTATAATTCATACCAATTGGAGAAACTTATACTTCTGTAGTTTTACTGTTCAGTTGCAAGATGACACTACATTCCCAGCTGTACTGAGGTACATGTACCATGCATCTGTAAGAGGTGCTGGATTTTGATGCCCCTGTGTTCAGTAGCAGGGACACTATCTGGTCTTGCATAACATGTATATGCTCTAAAATGTATATTTGTGGTTTCATACTCTCCCAAGACAAGCTGTATAAAAGGACAAAGTTTTTAATCCTTAGATAGAATTGCCCAGAATGTTTTCTACAGTTTAGTGAACTGCTAGTATGACTAGCTTCCAGCAAGCTTTTCCTCAACAGAGGAGAAAACTGGGAAATGAGCAGTATTGGGCATCTTGTGTCAAAGTACAAGCTCCCATTGCTGAAGGGAAAAGGCCCAACTTCAGTTGGATGGGGCTTTTGGGGTTTGCCTCTGCTTGCTAATGAATAATTTTAGTAGTCTGAAAGCTGTTAAGAAGACAGAAGATGCGGGTAATGTGTCTGACCTAATAGCAGGGAAGCTCTGGTAACGCAGTGACCAAGTGGGCAGGGGAAGAAAACAGTGTGAGCGAAAGGGAAAAGGAGCGATGCGTACCCCACAGTGCATGCCGTGCCTCTGAGACAGCAGCCCATTAACTGCGTGCATCAACTGCACCCATCAGATGGAGGAAAACCTAATCCACTAGAAGAGGAGCAGGTGGACTGGAAAGACCAAGCATCATGGTTGGAGTACATTCTGACCTGTCAGAATGGTTTGTTCACTTCAAATGTCACTAATATGTGGGAATGTTGCTTTTGCTTTTATCTGCAAACTTCACCTTAATAAGCTTATTTTTGCCTGAAGCTGTATCTTTCAAATCACTGTTGTGTTGAAAAGCAGCCTAAATCCAAGTGTTAAAGGGACTGCTGGATACAAGTTCACTAGGTCTCTGCCAGTCTCTTCAATAAAGGTATTACAAATAAGTAGACAGCTAAGAAAAACCTTGGGTTTTTTCCTGAGTTCTGTTGTTTCCCATCTACTTCTGAGTGTTTACTGGAGCAGGGGAGGGCACATAGCTCTGGGCAAGGGAGAGGACTGGTTCTTCCCTAATTTCTCCCAGGAAAGAGTACCTATAACTTGCAACTTTTTTTTTTTTTTTTAAACAGACTGCTTAGGAGGCATAGCTTTTACTGTAGTTGAATGTGGTACACAGCAAAGAGCAACTTCAGCATCACCTACCTTTCAGAAAATTATATATGAGTGGGGTACAATATTTGGCAAGATCAGAAATAACTAAAAGCACAGGCTCTTAACTTCAGGTATATAGAGAAGAAACTATCTTTTCTACTCGACATTTCTAGCTTTAATTTTTCTTTCCATGAACTCAGTTAATCTGCACTTGTTACTGTTGCAGTCAAGGCCGGTAGCAGTGACATGTTGAAGGTGTGAAACATGTTTGCAGTCTCCTTGCTTGCACTGGCCCTTTTTGCCTGTTGCTTTGCATCACTTACTAACAATGCACCAAGTCATACTCTCAAGTTACCAAAAAAGGAATTTTCACTGAAGTACTCGATCTTGTTGACTCAGGCACTGTTCACATTCTGCAGGCAAAACAAAGTTGCTCTCTTCATGACCATAATGAAGAATCCAGTAGCTTTTCTTGTGTGTGTAATTTATCATTACTTCATTTCCTTCCTTTCATAAACCCATTAAGTTGTTGCTTTTTTGCACCTCCCTATTTTTTCAGGAGAAATAGGATTACAAGTCCTCTGTCCAGGGGGAGAGGAAAAAAAAGGGGTCTAAATCCCTTAGACTGTTTGGAGTATGCTCTAGGAAGCATCCTAAATCCCTTCTCTACAGGAAAGGGAAGGGTAAAGAGAGAAAAATAAGACTTTGAGCTGGAGGTTTTTTTCAGTACTCTGAGTAGGCGTTCACAATTTAGGAAATATTGGCAATTCTGAATATTAACTGTGAAGATAACTACATATCACTTGTAACTGACTAGAATTATAACTCTGAATCATTTCAGCATGCTTCTTGAGATAGCACTTGAACTAAAGGCAAAAGCTTCTGTAATTAAAAACAAAAAAGTTTTAAACCAAAGTGTATTTTTGACTTGATTTCTCAAGTTTTACTGGATATATTAATGTGATTAACATACCACTTCAGATATGTATTATTAAGTATCCTTGTTGGGTTTAGAGTTTATCACTGCTTTCTCTACCTTAGTTTGTCATGTATGCAGTTAAGATATTTATAAACATGAGGATTGCTATTTTGTTAAGGGAAAAGGTAGTATTTTACCACACAATTTTCAAGCTCAGTAGTTTAACCTGTTATGAAAATTGAGATGGATGAGAATTGTGTCAGTGATGGCCATATCTTCTGATGTGTGGTGCCAATTTTAAGGAACACTGTCCATGAATAAATAAAATCAAATGGTGGCTTTGGATGTCATCTCTATTAATTTCCAGAATAACTTATTCCTGAAATAATCATGAACGTTAATGGTTCTATGGTCTGGCACAGACAGTTTCCAAATGCTGGACTGCAACAGTGAAGTAACTGGATACTATTATGTGGCTCTTAACTCTTTACTGCTGACTTACTTTCTGGCATCAGAGAAACCATGCAAACTGTTTACTTTCATAAAAAAAAAAAAAATTGCCTTCCTCTAGCTTTTACTGAAGCTGCAAGAGTCTACAAACTACTGAGTACAGGAGAAAAAAAGCTTCAGCAATCTCTGTTTTTCACTCAGTACTGTAAGGATCCAAGGACTTTTTTTTTTAATGCCTCATGAAAACTCCCTGCAGTCATTTACTACAGATACAGTAGTACACATTTGATTGCAGGGAAATATAAATTTAGCTTAGTGAAATATTAGATTTGTCTAGTTCAGGATTAACTTAGTCTTCAGGAAGGAATAGCATGCAAGTGTAATCAGTCTAGCACACTTCTATCAAAGTACATCCTGTACTCAGCTTAAACAAGGCTTGACCATTGAGCAGTTCCCCCCTTGTGGGAGAACCAAAATCTGATTTCTTGCTGTGGAAAAGCACAAAATAGCACTGCATTGGCTTTACTGCTAAGGTGTTGGCAGTGGGGAGTGCAGGGGTGCTCTGGGGGTGGCCTCTGTGAGTAGAGTCCAGGTGTTGCCTTTGTATTGTATAGAGCTGCTTCCAGCTGGCTCCAAAATGAACCCACCATTGGCCAAAGTTGAGCCTTTCAACCAAGTTGGTGGTGCCTCTGTAGAAACATTTAAGAAAGGGTAAAAAATGCTGTGCAGCAGCAGCTGTGGGAGGAAACAGCTTTACAGACACCAAGTCAGAAGAGAAGAGGGGTGTGCAGGGGGATGCTACAGATGCTGGAGCTCGTGGTGAAACAAGTTGTCCCCCTGAAGCCCTACACTGAAGAAGATGTCCATGCTGCAGCCCATGCCACAGCAGGTGGACATGTCTTGAAGGAAGCTGCAGCCTGTGAAGAGGCCATACATAAGCAGATTCCTGGCAAGAAAGCAGCCCATGCAGGAGCAGGTTTTCTGGCAGGACCTGTGGCCCATGGCGAAGACCCACATTGGAGCAGTTCCTGAAGGACCATATCCTGTGGGAAGGGCCCATGCTGGACCAGAAGAAAAGTGTGAGAAGAAAGGAGGAGCAAAGAGGAACTGTTGTTCCTCTGTGCTGCTTGGGGCCAGGGAGAGGAGGTAAAAGAGTTGGGAATAAAGGAGTGAAGTTGACCTTGGGAAAAAGGAGGGGGGGAGGAAGGTGGTTTTAGTTTTGTCTTTGTTTTTCACCATCCTACTGTATTTTTAATTGACAATAAAGGTAATTAATCTTCCCTGAGTCAAGTCTGTTTTGCTGGTGTCAGTAATTGATAAGTGATCTCCCTGTGTTTATCTTGACCCACAAATTTTTTCATCTTATTTTCTGCCCCTGTCCTGTTGAGGAAGTGGAGTGAGAGATTGGCTTGGTGAGCACCTGGCAGCCAGCCAAGGTTAACTCACCACAAGCACAAAACACTAAAAGTAAAAATAAGCAAAAATTCAAGCCATCTGTACTATAGGTGACCAGTAAAATTGGAAACAAATCTTTTGGAGTGTTTTCTGAATGGATTTTCACAGCTGTGTTTGGAGAGACAAAATCCAGTCACACACAGGACAGGGTTAATATTTTCAAGTTGTCATGATACAAACGATTTACTAACCTCAATGTCAGGCATGGTTTTCTAAGGTCACCCATTTGTCAGAGTCATTCGCCATAGGCCCCACTCCTAATATTTTCTTGGCTAGGAATATTTATTAATAAATATTAATTCTCACTTGAAAGAGAACATTGACATAATACTGTTAGTTGCTTTATAAAACAGTTAATGAAATGTTTTATTTCATTAATAAACACTAGTTTTTAAACTAGTTTCTAAACTAGAAAACACTAGTAATACAGTATGTCTCAATAGACTCCAGAATCAGAATAATGCATTCTATGCAGTTCCAACATAAAAAAGTTGAGTAACAATCAGTTTTCTTAAAAGTCTGCTTTAATAGTTAGCATACATTATGTATGCATTTGGGTTGGAGTGTTTTTAAGTAATGTAACTATTGTCATAGATTGGTTGTGATTCTATTGTGTGTTTAAAAAACAAACAAGCAAACAAAAAGCTTAGATTCTCAGACAACAACTGTATTTAAGAAAACAGTAGCTTAATGATGCGAGTAGTCAGTTTATTATAGACACAGAGAAATCTGAGACATTTAAGAAATCCTTTAAAGTCTTAAAGTTAGGTATAATAAATTCTGACATATTTTGTAATTACACTATGAAGTCCATAATACTGTGTGTTAAAAGCACCTCTAATTACAAAGCAACTTCTCTTACATAGGTATGTGACTTGGTTTGCGGTTGCTCTTTATTAAGTAGGGTTTTCAAATGCTCTTCCCCTATCATAAAAATCAAGAAAAAATAAGCAAGAAAGCAATAAATAATCTTATTTAAGGACTACTGATGTATTATTGAGGTAGACAGACTGAAGTCTATAGTACTCTCTATTTTATTCCTGAAAAGCTGAAGTGCAAATGGCATAATTTCAGTGATTCCTGAGAGTACTTAGGTGCTCTCTCAGCTGCAGTTTTCCTGAATTCTTGCCCACTTAGGGAAGTTGCTGAGAAAAACTGCCTAGAACAGTTGTAGAATATTGTTCTAATCTGCACTCAACTCCCTGAGTGATCATGTGTTCCAAATAGAAGTCACTATCTTCTAGAGTAACTGGTGTCTTTTCAGAGACAATTGATTATTCATAAATTACTAATTAGTTGCTGCAAATATTCCAAGTCTCCCAGAAAAGCATTTTTTGCAAACTACATTAAGATCAGAATTTCATCTAGATAACAAAAGTACAGTTTCTAATAGTTTCACCTCTGTGACCACTAAATTCAGTAAATAAATCTCTCGATTCCTCCTAGTCTTATCTGGCTTTGTCAATAAAACATGTTTAGTTTTCACAAGAGTTGGGATCTGTGAAAATAAAGCAGGCTTTGTCACTAGCAGCATCAGCAATGACTAAAGGCAGTAGCAATCTAATGGATAACAGTAATTTTGTTTCCAGGACTTCTACTCCTCCAAATGATTGGAGATTTTTTTGGGGGGAAGGGGTGGGGAAGAAGGTGGTCTTGGCATTTGTTTGGTTTTTGGTTTTCTTTCCGCAGGAAATTCCAACTGCTACATTCTGGTTTTCACTTGGAAGCTCCCAGCACTTTTTGCACTGCTCTTGTTTTCTTTTGTCTAAACTTGTCTCTGTGTCTGATGCCATTACCTAGATGTCACCAGCTTCAAGCACTCAGTTCCTTTGCTATTTTGCTATACCTTGCTCCAGGGACCCTTTTACACATGCGACCTGTTATGGTGTCCCTCTTTTCCAGATTCCCTTTGGCTACATTCAAACTAAAAATACTTAATGACTGAAGAATTGTGGGGGGAGGTAGTTGTTTAAGCAAATGTAAATTAAAAAAAAAAAAAAAAGACATTTATATCTGTCTTGCTCTATCTGTAGTTCATATTAAATCTTTTTATATAGAACTGGTCATCCTCCTTGTTTATGTAGCATTTTTAGCATAACTGTCTTCCATACTTACTAAGCTGCTGTCCTGAGATAAAAAGCTTTTGACTTTCTAGAGCTTTTCCCTGTTCCTGACAGATCATACAAGCCTATTCAGTACAGAGATGAGACACCACAATGAAATCGTTTTACACAACAGAGATGTATCTCTCTGCAAATCTTCTGTGCACAGGCAACAACTGCGACTCCTCACCCTTCCCACAAAGCAATGGCATTCAATTGTGCAGTCAACATATATTGTAACCACATATCCTCCTGCATTCTGGTACACTGTCTAACAAACAGACCGTGAAACAGATTATTCACCGTGGGCGGGCAGTGGGTTGAGTCCTGGCCATGGGCCAAACTGACCTCTTACATTCTTAGCATTCGTAAGCCTTTAAATCATTGATATGGTAATAATGCTGCTAATAGGCTGCGGTCAGAGGACCCGGGCACGTACACTCTCAGTTTCACTGCTGCAGAGTAGTTTTCTAAAAGAAAAATGATCAGTTATTTGTGTATAAACGTTATCTTCCCCTCCTAATTCCCAATTGGTAACTCTTGGAATACCCTGCTCAGAAGGGGATGCTTCAGCTGCTCTTGTGCATTCAGTACCAGACCACATTCCTTCACCGGCTGTACCCACCCGCCCTTGACAGCGCTGTGGACTGCACTGTTAAAAATAAGCCAGGCTTTGTCCAGTCCTGCTGTGCTGTTTGTCCTGGGGCTGAGGGACTTGTGAGGAATGGTGCTCTTCTCCTTACACATGTAATCTGAGAGAATCATTTGTGAAGCAGGCTAGAAGTGGTATGCTCATTTGGTTTGGACATGTGCAACAGATGAGTTGGATCTATCTTCCCTATGGTGAGGGAAGGGTGGCAGCCAGGAGCCACTCGCCACCCAAGAAAAAGGGTAAGGAAGAAAACTGTGACTCACCTGTGAAACCCAAGATTTGTCTGAAGCAATTTATAATTTATTTTATCTGCATAGCTTCTCTTATAAAAAAAGTGTTTCTCACAGTGAGATGAATCACTTTTACTTGGAAAGCTACATATTTCATCTCAAATATATGCTTTGCTCAGTGTTAAATAACTGACAGTCTAGACAGGACTACAACTCTTTGTCTTAAAGGTCTATTGCTTTTTCTGTTTTCTCAGAAAATAAAACCATGAAAAGTCAGTCTATGTAATACAACCTACACCTATCCTTCCCCCCCTTCCTACTGTGCTGCAGTACAGATCTCTGTTACAAGGTGTTTTACTCAAGAGTTTTAAGGAGACTGAGCAACAAAGTCTAGATCAGATCCATTGGTTGTGCTTGGAACTCATCAGCTTAATTCTGAATGATCTGGGAAAAAAGTAATGAATGGGTGAATCTTTTTAATGGTATAAAAATCTTGCGGGTCATCAAAACTGCTATCAGTTGGACTGAGTTTCAGAAGTACTTCATGATACTGGTTTGAATAAAACAATACTTGATGAAATTTAATAACTGCATAACTCAGGGAAAACCAGCTCTGTCTGCAATGAATGATCTATACTAGCTATCACCTCTCTCAAAAGACATCTTGCAGGTAGTATGGATAGTTCAATGGAAGAAAAGCTCAACAGCAATCAAGAAGGTAAACACAATGTAAAGACTTATTAGAAGATAAAGACCACAGCAGGAAGCATCCCATACCACTGCGTAAGTCAATGGCCATGTTTTGAACACTCCATTTCACAGAGGCTCCAGAAGGGCTAGGACACATAGAGAAGGGTAATAAGCAAGGAATTGCACAGAAGTGCAATGTCCCCCCCCCAAAACGCAGGGAGATTAATTAGGCTAATACTTTCACCTCAGAAAGTGTTGAACAGTCATTTGGAACTGTTAGTTACAGTTTCTCAGAATAGAAGAATATAGGGCACGAAACAGAGGCATCAGCTTTACAACAGAAGGAAGTACTGCTTCAGAGAAGGGAATTCAGTTATGAGTGGCAGGCAATGTCAAAGAAGACTCAGGAGGCTGCAAGTGTAACTGAGTTTAGAAAGCAATTACATAACTTAGTGGATGATTCAAAAGGATTATTAAATATGAAGGTACAGGTCTATTCTTTGGTTGAATGAAGCCATAATCACTGATTGCCAGGATGTAGAAGAGCATTTTGGGGGAAGCATTACCCCAAATGCTTTCCCTAGCACCCATCATTGGCTGCTGTCAGAGATGTAATTCTAGATTAGATGGATCTTCCATCTAATCAAGACCAGCTGCTGCCAGTGTACTCATCTAGTCAGAACACACTTTTTCTCCTGACAGTCTTTAGCATGACTTCTGGTTAAAATACTACTTTGTCCTCATTCTGCTGTCTCCCACACTCAAAACACCAGGACTTTACTGATAAACTCCACATTGTATTGGTATCTATTAGAGCTGACAAAACTCCAAAAGCAAGTCAGCAATATCTCAGATTCAGCTGTACCACGCACTCACTGTGTAATACAGATAATGCAGGGCACACATTCCAGCTAAAATTTGTTTTCACTCTGTCCTTCAAACAGTTCAATTCCTCAAAATCTCTGATGTGCAGAGAGGCTGGAGAGTTGAATGTAGATAAATTCCTGCTTTAATTTTGTATTCCCATACTCTCAGTTGTAGCTGTAAGAAAACGCTAGCCTGGATATTTTACTGACTGTTGAACACACAGTGCAGCCCATTTTCTAGCTCTGTTTGTTTATGTAGCTAAGTGACCTATTAGAATGGAAGTTAAAAACAGCCACACCAAACACGCATTCTGCCTGAAAAAAACAGGCAGGTACATGCCTCTCTCTTCTCCAGCTATTACAGCTGTTGCTTAAAAATCACTTTGACCAACTCTGCAAAAAGTTCTGGATGAGTTATTGTTAGCATTGAAGCTAAGCACAGGGAGAAACAAAGGGCTGAAAGAAAATACTAATTTCTAAAGGACAGAAAATCTGTTACAAATGAAAGACAATAAGTGCTGAAAGTACAAAGTTGACTGAACTCCAACATGTTAATTTTTAGGGTTAGACTTTTAGTGTTTTTCTGTTCATCTTGTCAAACTGAGAAAAGCATGTGAAAATGCAGCTTAAAACCCCTTTTGTCAAGAGGGTGTAATTCCTCCAGTGCTGTTTTACACTTTCAGACACTTCAGCAATAAACATATTTACCTCTGAGCTGATGTAGTGACCTCTGCTTTAACATTACAAAGTTCAGGCCGTACCCTTGTGAGCTAAAATACAAACACCAGCGTTACCTCCACCGGCAGCTACAGTCATAAAGCAGACAGGTAAGCAGCATTAAAACAAACCCCTGAGTACCAGTGTTTGACCTTAGATGGCAATTAGTTACACCACAGCTTCCACAGCAAGAAGCTTCAGGGGATGTGGTGGGGAAGCAAAAAACTTTCCGAGGACCATATGAAATATAGTAGCTTTACTAGGCAAAATATATAAGCTGCAAAACAAATGTGATAAATGTGATAAACATTAACCTTATTAGACTATCCACTTCTCTGTGTGTGTGTCTTGCTGTTTCCCTCCTGCTGTTTGACCATGCTGTCAGGTTCTTGGGCTGTTTCTGGACTCTTCTGCAGCTGCAATATCTCTGGAACTTATGTGCCTCTGTCAGATTTTGTCACAAGAGGTTGACAGATAGATTGAAAAGATGGTGGTGGAGATAGATGGGCAAGCGTTTGCATGGAGCATAACTTCCCATGCTGTGTTTCCTCAGGAAGCCAGGCCACAAAAACCCCAAGGCCAAACTGTTTTAAGATACTTTTTTTCCTTTGTTTTGTTTCGCTTTGTTTTGTTTTGTTTTGTTTTGTTTTGTTTTTTTTAAACTTACACGAAAAACTTTCAGACTAAAGAAGACAGAAAGGAACAACAGTTACCCTGGGACTTTCCTCCTGAAGGTGACTGTGGGGTTAGTGGCACTTGCTAGCTTGCTACAAGTTGTCAGAGTGAATCCACAGATTTATTGCTTTGGCAGTTAATGCAAGTGCTAACAAGCTCTATAACAATGGTTGGACTCTTGTTGGTAACCTTATGTATCAAAATACAGCATATTTATCACTCTGAAGAAGAGAATAGTAGCTATCATGTTATCTGTTCTGTATGACATGAATTTCTCTCTAGTCCTTAAAAACTGCAGTAAATAGAAATAGTCCTAGCAACAACCCTGATATACACACAAATGTGTTTCCTGAAAAGCAGGAAGCAGCTTAACAATCATATCATATGACCAGCCAAATACAGATGAATTTCACTGGGGTTTTTCCAGGGCATTAAAGTACATTTCCATGTGACTTCTTGGGACATGACTATTGCCTGGGCTGCTGTTACTGGAAAATCCTTCTACTCTATAGCATGGACAACCTTACACATCCTGTGCTGCCTTGTGAAACTCATCATCTTGTAGGTATCCATGTCTATTTTAGCCAATGCAAGAGCAAGGATTCATTAGAAAGGCTTAAGAGCACTGGGAGCTCTGCAACACCACATGGCCCCACCAGTTTGTCTTGACTGGGTGAATAGGGCTTTTTTGAAGAAGCAGGAGTAATGTGACTGTGTAACTGTAACATTTGCTGTTACCCTCTGATACAACTGCTAAGACTGACCGCCAAGATCCTTGCCAGTGCTGACTGACAGGAATAAAGAATCACATGGCCTCTACATTGGAACACCAAAGGGCTCCCCCATGAAAATTAACAGTTCTGGCCTTTCACCAACTAGAAATCTCAGACTAATCCATACTTGGCCTAGCAGTCAGATACTCCTCAATCCACATCCTGTCTATTGTAAAGGGTCATGCCATTCCTTAAAATACAAGCATGGATCTCTTTTACTACTTAATCATTTGCTTCCACACCTGGGAGCAAGTTGAGGGTGTAACTCATGTAAACTGATTGTTCAAAAGGCTGTCTGGAGCATGAATTAGAAAAGTTGGGCTGTTTGTTTACTAGTTTTGCAGGTTGCATGTATTGATTGATTGGGGTTTTTTTAACAACAGAAGTAGAGTAAAAAATGCAAAAGGAAGGAAAAGAAAGGTAAAACAATGAAGGGAATAAATCTGCGAGTAGAATCTTAAGAAAGCTTTCTTCCTATTTTGTGCATTTTGAAAAAAGGCATTACATTCAATTATGAAGTGAATGGGAAGGAAAAAAGACTGAGTTATGAAGGTTAGAAGTCATATATATTATAGGTATCTGAGAAAGAGACTATGCAGCTAAAGACAACAAGTGAAAACCCATTGTACAGAATCTACAGTGTGTTCCTATATTAATCTATTTCTAGAATGAATCTCATGGACTCAGATGAAGCACCTAGAGATACATCTTTAAAGACATTTAGGTGCCTTAAATTTCCAAGAGGTGTTTAGTGGGGGGTTAAAATACATCCAGAAGTAATCCATAGCATTTAAGTATATAGTAGGATTTTGAAACACCTAAGTGCCTTTAAAATCCCAGACCAAGCCTGTGAAGATTTAAAGAGAATGTGTCAGCCTTTGTAAACACAGGTTATAATGGCACCTCCACCTCTTAAGTCAGCTCAACTACTAAGTAAACACAAGCATAGATGAAAAGGATTTGAAGGTACATTTATATTCAATGACCAACAAATGGATGTTGCTTCTTTTCAGATTGCTAACAATAAAACATGGGGAAGCTGCAGGTTGATTCAGGTCTGACTGAATATTTGACCATATTTACATAGTGATAAAACATGTGCAAGTGAGATGCAAATTCATGGAATAAACTGTTGCTCACCTTCACCACACACATGGTTCTAAAGTCTTAGATGTACTTCACTGTGTTTCTTTGTATGTGCATTGTGGGAAGCTGGCTGAAGTTTTGGCCTCAAAACAGTGTTTGACCAACTGCTGCTTCCAAACAGTAGATGAACCTTTCAAAGATGACAGCCACTGGCACTGCAACCTATACAGCTTGTCAAGAGGCACACGGACTAATGGCTGTACTACAATACAGTCTAATTACTTTTTTTACCTCCTCACTGGCCTACTTAAGTCCATTTTTTCCTTCTTATTTTATTCTCAAAATATCATTTGATTGAGATAATGAAATGTTCTACTGCTGGATTATGCGATTCAAGACTCCAGGAACACAAAGGAGCACAGAGGAAAAGTGGCAGGTGGGAAACCCCAGTAAGATACCAAAGAAAAGGAGCCCCTTCCCCAGCTCCTTCCAGAAAGGGTTCAGCCCGTGGGCTGAGTGTGACGGGTCAATGGGAGAGGCTCCATGGATCATTGTACAGGGGGGTTATTGCCTGCAAGGGTATGGGACTCTTTAGGGAATGGAGGGGAAGAGCATCTATAGGATGTTTAGAGGAGGAATCAAAAGTGAGGAAATGTGGGGAGAAAGGTGGTTTGGTATGGAAAAATAAAAGGATACCAGGCTAAAATGGCCTGGTTGTGTGTAAACAGGTTGCTGGTCAGTATGCCGGTCTGGCTATGCTTTGCACCTGATCTCAGTGGAGCTGCGGGCCTCTGGGGATAACATTTCCAGGTGCCAGCAGTCGGGAAGACTTGGATCAAGGGTCAGCTATTGAATAGGATGAGTGTCTAAGACTAGCTACCGGAGGCATCCATATTTTATAAATGTATATAAATATATATTTATTTTCCATTAATGTGCTTCTGTCCTGATCAGCCAAGGAAGGGAATAGGATGAGGCCATCAGCGCTGTTGGTGTTTGCATGAGTGCTGTGCTTTCTGCCTGTGTCAATCTGTGTGGCCAGCCATGTGTGTATGTATATGTGTGGGGAGGTGTGTGAGTATGTGTGTGAGTATGTGTGTGCACGTGTGCGTGCCTATTGGTAACACACACTCAGCCTTACCACTAGCTGGGCCTGGGAACTAACTGTATTTTAAAAAGTGACATGCCAGCAGAAATGATGGCAAGTTGATGGCGAGTGTGATCCACACAAGAGTACATGGAAGGATCTGCAAGGTGCAGGGAAAGCCAGGCCTGGAAGGCATACTCAAGGACATACAAAGCACAAGAAGACCTCACTAATCAAGCTCCTAAACAAATGACTTGTTCATGGATATCTTCCAAGAACACAGTTCACACACAGAAAGACATTTATTTGAGTCCTTCAGCAGAGAAAAAGGCACATAGTATCCAATCCTGGGCTGCTGGCCGATTACAAGTCAAACACACTGATCCTCCAGCTGCTTCCTGCTTCACTGATGTCAGAAAGACATTTGACTCAGCATAGCATGGTGTGTCGGGGCTACTCAGAGGTCATTTGCAAGAAGCTGCTAGTCCTGCTGAAAAACATTTGTGAAAAGGCAAGGTTGGAGCCCAGAGCACATAGTCTAGCTGACATCAGTCACGTCACAGCAACACAAGGGTGGGTAATAAGGATATGACCTCCCAGCCTAGGTACAGATTTTGGGGTATATGCAGATCACTTACTGATTGATGGGCATTATCTTAAATGTATTCAAGCTGGAGAAAGCATACAAGATTCGTCTTCTGGAGAGTTCCTGCTGGGTCACCTTTGATCAAGCAAGATAATGAGGTCCTGTAACTCTGGCCTCAGGGCTGCTCTTGCACAACACCAGAGATGCAGTCAGACAGCAAAGATGTGCATAGACAGAGGAATGCCTCCTACCAGGGCTATATATCAGAATAGGCTATGTACACAGTGGCATCCCTCATCCCACAGAAGAGTCCCGCTGGCATTAAAACAGGCAGCCAAATTAGGCAGCTTTTCTCTACTTGGGAAACCATGAAACAGCTACTTACAGGGATCATAAAGGAGATTCAGTAGTGGTGGGAACTTGTTTCCTCTCTGGAGGGGAAAGAAAGTCTCCCTTTTCATTAAAAGTCAAGCTATTCAAACTATGGATAATCCATGAGCTTTCAGGAAAGTCTCCATACTGACTGCTTTGCCTTCTAAGTTACACGCGGCAGCTTATTATCTGTGTTCTGGGGCGAAACTGCCTCAGAGAAGAGCGATGCAGAGATGGCCGTTGGCAAGGCATCGTGAAGGTAGGTCCACCCGGTTTTGGGACGCCGCCGCTTCAGTGAAAGTTGCGGTGTCTGCCCGGCCGAAGGGGGACGGCAGGCCAAGGAGTCACTGGAGAAAGACGGCGATGTCCGCCCGCGGGCAGCAAGGGCAGGAGCCCCTCCTCGCCGGGTGACGACGACATCCCCACCTTTTGTCAAAACGCGGTTGGGGCCGGAGAGACCCGCCGGGGACCCTCGCTGCCGGTGAGGGAAAGTGCGAGAGGGCGGCCGTTAGCAGAGCGCGCGCGGGGCGCCGGCCGTTGGGCGGTTGAAGGCGGGGGTGAGGGGAGGGGGGGGGGCGCGCACCGCCCCGGAGCCCATAAAGGGCCGCCCGGCGCCGCGCTCGCCTGGGCTTGCGCGGCGGGAGAGCTGAGGCGAGGTGCGCGGGGGAGAGAGGGCAAGGCAGGACAGGGCAGGGCAGGCAGGCGGTCATCGCCATGAGGGAGATCGTGCACATCCAGGCGGGGCAGTGTGGAAATCAGATCGGCACCAAGGTGAGCCTTGAGGGGAGCCCCGGGACGCCCTCCCCCGCTGCCATGCGGGAGCCGCCAGGCGCCTTGCCTCGGGGACGGGCGGGGAGGCGCCCGGCCGCTTCTCTGTGCCGTTCGGTGCCGCGGGGCCGGGTTGTGCCCGCCGCCCTCCCCTGCCCCCAGCCAGCCGCTGCCGCCCAGAGGCGCCGGGCGCAGCGGGGCCGCGGGGCACCGCGCGCCTGCCTCTCCCCGTGACCATAAAAGGCTTTGGGAAGTGCCGAAACCAAACGGGATTTCTTCCCTTATTTTTTAATTATGTTTTTTTAAATTGTTTTTATGTTTAAACTGGCCAAGCCGTGGCTCAAAAGCGGGCAAAGGCGGCAAGAAGCCCGAGTAGCCCCCTCCCCGAACCTCGCAGCCCGTCCGGGCGAGGAGCTGGTCGGTCGCCGTTTGCCCGTTCGGGGTTTGAATCCCGGTGCCTGCCCAGCTCTCCTTGCCGCCGCGTCCCGTAACGGGCAGGGAGGGGCGGCGGGCACGCCAGGAATTCGGCAGCTGCGGCCGGACGGGGCCGGGGCGCTGGGCAGCAGCGGGGTGCTCCGCAGGGGAGTTCCCAACCCACTTCTGCTTTTCCTCCCTTAGTTTTGGGAAGTGATAAGCGATGAGCATGGCATTGACCCAGCCGGAGGCTATGTCGGTGACTCAGCGCTGCAGCTGGAACGGATCAATGTCTACTATAATGAATCATCGTGTAAGTGTGGGATGGGGAGGGGTGCGGGAGAGGGGACTCCGTGGGAAGGGACACAGAGATCTGAGAGGGAACGGGTCTGTGGAGCTGTATTGCACATCTGGTCATACTCCTTGCGTGCCGTCAGCCCCTCAGCTGATCCCAGCTCACCCCGTTATATGCAGGAAAGATTATTTCTTAAAACCTGGTAACTGGTGTTAGCTCCCCGGTAGAGAGAAATGGCACAAGGGGCTGTCCTTAGGGCCTGGAGGTGTTGGTTTGTTTACTGTTTAGCACTATGCTAGGCATTTGCTCTTCTAACATATGATTATTTCATCAGATGTGTCTTATCAATTGCCAAATTAAGCTGTTGGTTACATGAACCTGCATCTGTAGTATTCCATCGCTTATTTCATGACTGAGAGGGTTGGGCCATGGGAAATGGAGAACTCTATGATGATTCATTAATAAGATACCAAGGGAGTCCAAATCCTCTGAGTCAGTCTGATGTTGAAGGGTGTTAGCTATGTAAAAAGGGGATCACGAGTCCTTTGGTCTATTGAGATGAACCTGCAAGTGCAAATGTTTCATCTTTTGTCCAGCTCAAGTTAATTCATGTTATTTACCTGAGTTTTCTTGAACAATTTCAACTGGATACAGATTCTTTTTGTGCTTTGTGGTAGATGTGCTAATCTACTTCTGTTTGCCCCTTAAACCAAGTAGCTCTTTCAGTAGAGATGAATCCTTCAAGCATAAAAGCTTGTGAAATTTATTAGGATTATTTGAACATAAACCCTTCACTCATCCCATTATTTACAGAAAAGATTATCTACTTTCTTATAAAGAACATGTCAACTATTTTTTTTTCTAATCAGAAACTTTGCTTCTTCATATCTATTGCTAAAAAAATGGTTTACAAAATGTAATATACTATCTGTATGACCTCCAAAATGTCAGGTCTGTTTTTTAAGGAAAATTAATTTGTTCCGATGGTGCTGCGGTTTTTTATCATGACTTCCTGTGTAAGAAACATTTATATATGTAGAATTATATTTGACTAATAATATGAGATGTAGCGTATTTATGTATTGAAAGTTATAACTGTGTTAGCTTATTTCAGAACACTAAGGGCATATTTGCTTTTTATTGTAGCCCAGAAATTTGTACCAAGAGCAGTCTTGGTGGACTTGGAGCCGGGAACCATGGATAGTGTGCGATCCGGTCCTTTTGGTCAGCTCTTTCGGCCTGATAATTTCATCTTTGGTATGTGGATGTCACTTAAAAAACAAAACTATCCAACAGGTGTTTGATTACCAAGGGAACGGTCAAAAAGCATTTAAGCTCCCTATTCCAAAGTGATCGTTAGTACTGAGAAATCCTAATAGCTTAACAATACAATTCCAATTATGTGTAAGTCAGCTAAAAGATTCTGTTAACTAAAAAAGTATTTTTTTTCTAATTGTTTTTTCAATTAGTAAGTTACTGAAAGTTTCCTATGGTATTCAGATAAAATACATTTGCTTTCTATATATATGAACTCAGAGAAATTCTAAGACTGCTGCCCTACAACAAAATGCATAGAAATTCTGCAGAAAATGGATGGGGCGAGGGGATGGTGGGGGGAAACCTCAAACACAAACCACCAGACTATTTTTGAATTCACATTTAAATGCTTGAGCGTGAAATTGTTTATAGGCTGTGCAATTTGACTTTTTTTCAGCAGATCCTTACAGTATAGTAAACAGTGGAGGAAGAACAACTGCATAATGGGAAACACTTATATAGGCCAGTTACTGGGTTATTTTCCAACATAGAGAAGAACAGTCTAAGAGCATGTGGGGAACTTCTGGTTTTGCAGTGTTCTTGCAGAGGGTTGTTTTGGCCCTTACTGTTTTACTTTAGATTTCTGTAGTATTTTCCATTAAAACTTAAAAGTACACATTGCCAGGATTAATTTTCATAGCATCCTTATGAAGTACGGAAGCATTATGCCTTTGCACTAAAGGAGAAACAGAGTGTGAAAATTAAGTGATCCACTTGCTGAAACAGGAAGCCTGAATGTAAGCTACCATGAAAACTCTCCTGTCCTTTTGGTTTCCAAGTCTGCACTAGCCACAAAACATTTCCTCCTGACAAGGCAAGCTTAAGTTGCAACTTAGTTTGGTATAGTGTGTTAAGATAACGAAGGAACAATGCCAGGGACAGAGAGAGAAAAGATAAACATTATTTGGGTGGTATTAAACAAATTGAAGTCTGGGTTGTTGCTGTTGAGGTGGGGACTAAGAAGCCACACAGAGTCACTTTAAGCCTTTAATTAACTTTTAAATGTTATCCCTGTTGTTCTCCTGTATAGCCTATGGCAGAGATGTTAGAGGTCTCTTTCAAAGGAATTTTAAGTTACAACATGTAGTAGTTATCTTGGTGAGAAAAGCCAGAGACGGGCAGCTTTATGAAATATGTTTTTATATTCAGGTTTTTTCTTCCACTCCCTTTGTCCTGCATGGACCACAGAAGCCCTCTGAAAGCAAATTCACCTGACCTATGGAAATACTTGAACTGGAGCTTTACATTTTAGCATACCACCAGTAAAACCAGAGCAGTATCAATTCAGAGTGTCTTCAACAATAGTTCAGTTCACTGTATGCCCTTCCTGCCAAGCTAACAATGAACCAACAGCATGTGATCAGCTTGTATCTGACTGAGGTCCCTGCCAGCATCAGGCACTGTCCTCCCAAACCTGCTGAATAATGCAGAATGGCTGCCTGAGCGCTGAAGTAATGATCTTCTGTGTCAAAAGCCAACAAAGCATTTTGTTTTCTCTTTCAAATATCTGGCCTGAGCCCACAAAGGATTTTGTGGCAGAAGCTGGCAGTTCCATACTTGCTGTATGCCAGCGTGTTAGGACTCATTCTGATGGAGATGTTTTCTGTCTCTTTTTGTATATACCTGCATGTGCCTGTGTCTCCACAGCAAGAAACTGGAGGATTTCATTCAGGTATATTAAGTACATGATCACACACTCCAGATGCAGTAATTTTAGCTCAGACTGGAAGAGTGAGGTGGGCACAGAATAATCCTTGCACTGTAATGCTTGTGTTGACAAGGTAGTGATCTAAAAGGTGAAAAAGCACAGGTGGAATGAACTTGCTGTACAAAAGCAGCAGGTCTACTGGCCTTCTAACAGGAACTGCTGTGAACTCTGATGTATCTCCTCTTGTTAACCTCATTTGTACATTTTTGCATTTGTCATTCCTTTTCTTGTCTATGCCTCTGCTAGTTTTGTTGCATAGATATCAGCCCAGTTTAAGTTTTGTGAACTGGTATGGACAACCACAAAATGGCTGTTAGCCAGTCAAAGGAGCTGTCCTTCCCTCTCTAAATCACACTGTGTTCTGTAGCAAGGCTGTTCATACTGGGCAAGCTACTGATCTGTCTTACCAGGTTTGTCTTTAATTTCAAGCAGTGGAGAAAGGAAAGAAGAAAAAGAGCATAGGAAAAAGCTGCCATTTGAGATATTAAAAAAATAAACTGACTATTAGACAAATGGCTTCTATGCATGTGCA
The DNA here is from genome assembly GCA_004320125.1 of Scolopax mira. Taxonomy (NCBI): domain Eukaryota; kingdom Metazoa; phylum Chordata; class Aves; order Charadriiformes; family Scolopacidae; genus Scolopax; species Scolopax mira. The sequence goes on along the minus strand of BJBW01009577.1, from coordinate 167,678 downwards.
GCTCAACCTGAACACATGTAATAACTGTTCAGTGTGTTACAAAAATAAATGGTGGTAAAGGATCTGGAGGTACAAAGAGTGCAGATAACTTACTGGGATTGCTTGATGTAGACTTTTAGTGCATACTGAGAAAAGGCAGAATGCTAGAGACAAGCTGTGTACAATGCAGAGCTTCCAGGATTGGCAAAAGATCTGACAAGTCTTGATTTTTGTGGACATGGGCTCATTTTCAATCTAGAGGTTTAGTCCTGGTGGGAATTGGTCATTTTACGGGGTTGTCTTGAGATTTTCAGAGATCTGGGAAGTGGAGGGTATCCAGTGGGGTTTCACAGGATCATGACCAAGACTTTCAGGTGTGTGGCAGCCTTGTCAGAGCCATGGCACCTCCAGACTGTACTGTATTGTCATGGGTAAGAACTCGGGAGCTTCCAGGGCTTATTGTACACATTTTGTGTAGTGGTCTTACAGCTTGATAGAGCCACTGGGTTTGAAATCAGGTTACTGGACATATATGTGCACACAGCAGGAAGTTTCAAATAAAAATGTGGGAGACCCTAGGCAGGAGGCTGACTAGTGGACTATGTGTAGTTACACCACGGAGCAGCCGATAGTTGTGAGCTGTAAGGAAGCCATTAGTATTGCTGTAGGCAGCCACTGCTACGGTTACACTCAGCAGTTTAAACACAAAAGCTGTATTAGTGCAATAGAGACTGGTAGTGGCTAGGAATTTTTGTGATTCATATTAAGACTAAGGGAGTCTAGGACAGTTGAGGGCCAAAACCTCTGTATTAGGTGCTTTACCTCCAAACATAATCTGCAAACTAAGCAAAAGCAAGTAAAATCAGTCTCTACTGATTTTATTTTTCTTTTTTCTCCATGAAAATATCTTTTCCATGTTTGTGACCACTCTCACCTTGTTCTTTGTTCCTGTTTTCCCTTCTCTTTCTTTCTCCATTCTTATCTCACTGCCCACTGAAGAAGGACAATATAATGTTTACACAAGAGGCGGGCTGCAAAATAAAAGCCCTAAACTCAGGATTTGGCTTGGCTCAATACATCTACATCTTGGAGTGATGTCTGCTTGTTGTATGCAGCCTGATGTGCTGCCCTCTCTCTAATAGGGGATCTGCTTAAGCGGACCACCGATGGTTATGAGCATGTTCAATTCTGGAAGGATATTACTTTGTGCTTTGCCCAGCTGGGCAGGAAGTGTTGAGCTCCCTAGGTTCAAAGAGAAAAAAATATAGCAATGTATAGAACAATGCATTAGCTAACCAAATACATCATGAGGAAACCAAGAATTTATGCAGCGAAAATAAAGTGCATCATATTTAAACAATATCCCAGCAAGCAGTTTCACTGATTCATATGTTTGGCACCAACACAGTGCACTGGGAATTGAAATGAGACAGGGTAACAGGAAGGAAGGGGATGGTCTTGGAGAACAACGCAGAAGCTGACAGCCCTATACCTAATTCTGAAACTATTGCTCTTTCTGAAATCCACTCATAAGAGTTACCACTAAGTGACACACGTGGCATATATGTATGGAGTAGTCACTGTGAGGAACAGGAATATTAAAATACTGGTCTCCCATTTAATCCTTGTTGTTATCTAAATAATAATAAAATTATAATATAAATATAAAATTATAATAATAACATAGCAAAGGATGCAGATTGTCCATCTTAATAAATTGCTTACAGAATAAGCAGAGGGTCAAGAGTGTGAAAGCTTTCAAAACAAGGAGTTCCAGACCATCTTGGCATTTATGAAAGAAAAAAGAAAAAAAAAAGAAAAAAAACCACCCAAAGGCATTAATGAAGACTACCAGGGATTTGAGGCAAAAGGAGACTGACTAAAAAGTTTATGTTGATACTTCCAAAGACATTTGTAGGCAAAACTGAAGAGGACAGTTATCTCCCTGACAGATTTTTAGCAGCTTTTGTTACAGACATGAATACGCTTGGCATGCAAATACCAAACCTTACCAATAATTTTGTATATTTTCTTTCCCTATTGTGTGTTGTTTTAGGACAAACTGGTGCCGGAAACAACTGGGCTAAAGGACACTATACAGAAGGGGCAGAGTTGGTTGACTCTGTGCTTGATGTAGTAAGAAAAGAGTGTGAACACTGTGATTGCTTGCAAGGATTTCAGCTCACTCATTCCTTGGGAGGAGGGACAGGGTCTGGCATGGGAACCCTACTCATCAGCAAGATCCGAGAGGAATATCCGGACAGGATAATGAATACCTTTAGTGTCATGCCCTCTCCAAAGGTTTCTGATACAGTGGTGGAGCCTTATAACGCTACGCTCTCGGTCCACCAGCTGGTTGAAAATACAGATGAAACCTATTGCATTGACAATGAAGCTTTGTATGACATTTGCTTTCGCACCCTGAAGCTTACCACTCCAACATATGGTGATCTAAACCACTTGGTTTCTGCTACCATGAGTGGGGTGACTACATCCCTGCGTTTTCCAGGCCAACTCAATGCTGATCTCCGAAAGCTGGCAGTAAACATGGTCCCTTTTCCACGCCTCCACTTTTTCATGCCAGGCTTCGCTCCTTTGACAGCCCGGGGCAGCCAACAATACCGAGCACTCACCGTTCCAGAGCTCACTCAGCAGATGTTCGATGCCAAAAATATGATGGCAGCCTGTGACCCAAGGCATGGGCGCTATTTGACAGTGGCTACTGTCTTCCGTGGTCCCATGTCCATGAAGGAGGTTGATGAGCAGATGTTGGCTATCCAGAACAAGAACAGCAGTTACTTTGTGGAGTGGATCCCAAACAATGTCAAAGTGGCTGTGTGTGACATACCTCCTCGTGGCCTCAAGATGGCTTCCACATTCATTGGCAACAGTACTGCTATTCAAGAGCTCTTCAAAAGGATCTCGGAGCAGTTTTCGGCCATGTTCAGGAGAAAGGCCTTCCTCCACTGGTTCACAGGAGAAGGAATGGATGAAATGGAATTTACAGAAGCAGAAAGCAACATGAATGATCTGGTTTCAGAGTACCAGCAATACCAAGAAGCAACAGCAAATGATGGAGAGGAAGCATTTGAAGATGATGAAGAAGAAATCAATGAATAAAGAAATTAGTGCACTATTTTCCAGACCAAATTCTTAAGTCTGGATTTCTAATAATTAAGCTCATAAATCCATATTTAGGCTTCAAAAAAGAAAAAGAGCATGAGTCTTGGATGTTGGAGGTGCTCTTTAGAGTCCATTGAGGTCACTGAGAACTGAGGACATTCAGTATTTCTGGAAATCAGGCCATTTCTATTTATGAGACAAATATAAGGCATTCTGTTAAGACTTTGAGTCTGGGAGTCTGAACACAGAGATTGCTAGTTTGTGATCTTTTTCTCTTTTTTTTTTCAAAGTTTGTCATCCTTAAAGTTGTACAAGAGAAGATGTAAAATAGGCATGAAAAGCTACAAAATGGAGCTGTGCTATTTTCATCCAATCATGAGTAAGAAAAATCTTGTGGGTTTGAAGTATTCATTCTGTACCAAATGTACAATACTAAACTGCCAAGAACAAAATTCATTCATAATAAAAAGAAGAAAAAAATTTTAGTGTTTCTGTACAGTAACTTTTAACAGTGATATTTGACTCCCGTCCTCTAAAACCAAAATAAAAAAGATTAGTATCCTCTCCAGCAGAAGTGTTTTGGGCAGTCAGTGCTATATAAATGTCCATTGAGCTGCAGGGCAGAGGCTGGATTTATGCTATGTGACTTCATCACTTGCAGCTGAATAATCACAGATTACATATACATGTGAAATCTGTCCATTTGTGATGTGTTCTGTAAGGATCCTTAGGGTTTAAAGTGGCATCTCAGTATCCCGCTGGTCCCCTGGTTTTCTGGCCATCACCAGAAAATTGTTGGTGCTATTCCTATCTCCATGCAGCTGAAATTCAGATACTCCACAGAACATGTCAGGAGAGACTATGTGTTGATATATTTCACTACCTAGTTTACCACCACACCTATAGATGCTATGGATATCTGTCTGGACAAATTAAGGGTAAAGTACAATTAAAAGCATATTCAAAACAGCTGGCAAAATGAAAGATAAACGACAGTTTATCTGCTTATGCTGAAGCTGAAACAGAAAGGTCTCTTACCCAGCTGACTTGCTGCCTTGACAAAGTGGCTGTTGGCATTTGCTCTTCTTGTTTCTTTTTTTTTTTGCTTTATGTTTCTGCTCATACCAACTAAACAGCCCTTCTCCATTATAGAGCCTCTACCAGAGAACACTCTGTCTACATGGAGTCATGGAGTCTCTTATTTAGGTCAGTTTCTAGGCAACAAAACAAGCAAACAAAGGAGAAACCCTCCGGAAATCCAAACTTTAAATCTTTCAGGAACTCTGCTCTTTTTCTTCTCGCCTTCAGAAGCACTTTCTAAGCAAAAACTTTGCTCAATACTTAAAAAGGCCCTTTACAAGCATAGTGCAATTTCCAAAGATCCATTGCTCTTAACAAGATGATGTTACATTTTGTTAGTTTGGGATTCAGGGAATGAAACAGTATTTCATAAAGTGTATGAACTGGACAACTGTTAGTCACATAAGCTGAAGCTGTCTGCCCAATTTTAGTCTATGCTGAATAGGAACTAAACTAGTTTTAATCAAGTACAAATTTTTCATATAAAGTGACTTCTTCATGAGTTGGAACACATTAACCAAAGTGGCTTTGGCACAGGTGTACTGGCAGAGACTGGGAGGACTGGCCTGATTGCCATTTGAAGGGTTGTGATGGAGTCAGCAAATTCACAGCCACGTTCTTTGCAATGACTGGGGAGGCAGAAAGCATTTAAGAATTGCAATAGAGCACCTTTAAATATGCATTTTGTAGATGTTGCAATATATTGTTGCTATGTATTTATTATGGCACGAGGTTAAACTCAAACAGAATATGCATGAAAGAGAAATTAAGGCTTAGTGCAATACATGTCCCATCCATGAGCAATAAAGCCATTAAACTTAGAACTGTAGCTGCTGCTTTGTAAATGGCAGGCCGTTAGCTTCACCAGCAAGGAGAGTGTCTCACAGGCTCGGAGCCTGCCCTTGCAGCTGTGGCACACACTTCAATTAAAGCACTAGCAGAGCTGCTGCTGAATGAAATAAAAGCCCACCTCAACAGCTTGTGCATTTTATTGTAATACAGAATTTGTAACTAGAAAAAAAAAAATTAATACTTTAAAAGTGCCAGGAATATTGGAGTCTTATTCACTTGGTGAACCAGCCTATTCATTACTGCTTTTTGTATGCTGGCTCAAAATCCAGAGTATATACTTTGAGCCTGTGGAATCCAGACCTGAACACATCCTCTGATCCTGCTTTGACTCAGCCATTCTCTCGCATGTGTTTACTTGCAACTGTTTGATGTGAGTTTCTAGAATGTGTGGAGGGGGGGGAAGGCAAACTAAGGCCCTCTTTAGAAAAAAAAAAAAAAAAAAAAGGAGACATCTTCCATCTGATCTTAGGGGAAAAAAACCAAGCCACAATAACCTACCAAAATGAACCCAGAAACTAGTAGTAGGAACACTGGCAGAGGACCAGATTGCATATAAGCAGTAAGAAAGCCGTGGGAAGCACAAATGGTTCCTGTTCCTCTTTAGTCAAACAGCTCTAACCATCTTCCTTTCCTGATATAAACCAGAAACTTGTTTTGCTAACAGGTTTGGTGAACAATCCCTTCAGTTGCACTTCCTTTCAAATAACTTCCTGCTTTTTCCTTGGAAACCTCTTCTTGGAATCTACCCGCTGAGTCCCACCTAGCTTTGTTCCTCTGCTTTTCACGTTCCTCACCTCTGTGTTTTCCATTTCTCCCCTAGTTTTTCAGCCTTCTCTCTTGCACCTTTTCTTTCTGTGCCAGGCCCACCTTCATTTTCTCTCCTTTTTACTGCTTTACAGGGAAATACACAGGAGCAGGCTGCCAGGACAAGCCAGACCTAAGGAGCTTCCAGACACAAACACCTCTGCCATCACCTTAACCAAGCCACCATATGCTCTTGATTTCTCTGCAGCCTGAAATTACTTCGCCCTATTTAATCTTTTGCATTTGTATCTCCTTAGGAAAAGGCAGTCACCTCCTGGGAAGAAGGCCAGGCTGGGAAAGGGTCTAAACCTGCTCCTTCTCCCAGCCTTGGGAGGAGCAGGGCACTCAGTGGCCGTCTCCGTGCTCCTGCAGGTTACAGCAGCACTGCTCAATGTGCTTGCAACAAAAATTAATCTGGCTTCATCAGCACCCACAGCACAGACTAAACCCAAGCTTTTTTTATTTATATTAAATCACTTGAAGTCTTAAATTTGTGAGTAGGAGGAAGCTAATAGTCCTCTTCAAAGAAGCAGATTGGGTAAACAGCTTTTTATTTTCTTTTAGTATCTTTGTTTTGATTCCAAAATCCCAGCATAGTCAACTTCTGACACTTTTGGCACAAAATGGTAAGACTTTCTGAGGTAAGACCACACAAAGCAAGTTAATGCTCTAAAATCAGGGCCAAAGGATTGCCTCTCCTTTACATTACCATACACTTATTAATTACATGCTGCAACTAAACAAGACTGAGATTTAAAAGTAGACAGCATGAACAGGGAGTAAGAGAAAACATTTCCTGGAGAGGGGATGATTCTCTCACAGCCTGGTAGTGTCATTGTGAAGAGTTAACATTAGGGTGGTTTTCTGGGGGGGTGTTTCGTTTTGGTTTTAAGGAAGGAAGAAGGAAATGCAGAATTCTGACCTTTACAACTGGCAGGTGTAGTCCTCAGCACTGGCTACAAATTGCCTATTCCACACATGAAGCGTTCAGCTAAATGGGGAGGGGAAATAGAACAAATGAGCATTAATACAGAATACATGTAAGGTACAGCACTAGAGCTTATGCACAGAAATCACTCACCACTTTGCCGTGCGTGCAAGATTCAAGTTTTACAGAACAAGCTTACTATTGCAATAAATCATTCCAAACTTCGACTCCAATAATACAGGAACTGAAGTTTAATTTTATTCAGGATACTCTCTTGTTTACCATTCATTCTGCAATAACAAATGCAATAGTGATACTCAGAAGTGTTGTTTAACAATTAAAAATGCCCAGTAAATATGCCCTCAATTGCTTTATTTGCTCTGTTTCCCCTGTTCCTCTTCACTGCAAAGCCAGGCAACAGACGGCAATAGCTTTGTCATGAAGAAAAAAGAAAAAAATACCAAGAGAATTATTTCCATAAACAATTTACTTCAAATAACTCAAGCAAAGAGCTTGTGTCTGACCTTTCAGAGACAACTTTTTCCTTTGTCATCCTCCTTTCCACTATGTTGCAACACACAGATGGAATCAATCACTAGTTACTCTCTGAACCTGCTCTCTCAATCATAAGCCTTAAAGGATTTGTTGATCACCAGAGAAGCTCAGTTCATTCCTCTTTCCCATTTAAGCACCACCCCACCATCCCCGCTTCCCTCTCTTCTGAGACAGGGAAACCATCAGTTAATTCTTGAATAGCTGAATTCTCCAGCTGATAAATCCAAGCAGAAGCAGACGACTATACTAAAACTATATTCAACTAAGCAGAGAAAAAATAAATAAAGCTTTAAATTCAGCAAACCAATGAAACTCTGAGTATGATTTAGTACCTTTGGGTTTGGCTGTTGGTTTTGGTATTTATAAGCACAATCATGTTGCCCTACTTTAACAAAATCTTATGCTTAAGAGGAAGTTTTCTATTGGTCTGAATTCTATACCAAGAAACCAGAAAAAAAAAAAAACAGACAAGCTGTGTTCAGAAAAGTACTGATTTTATTGACTCAAACTGTATTTACACAACACATTCATATGTTCAATATCTTACAGAACTCTGTAAAAAACTGACTAATAAAACTGCAGGAGCCCAACTGAGTTTCAGACAAAGACACTGAACCATGAGTATATTTTGAGATATTTAAGTGGGTGGCCAGTTTCACAGTCAACTTACATGGCAGTTCTCTGTAAACAAATTCTTTTTAAAATCAAAATGAAAGGTGAAGGGGGAAAGGATCAGGCATAAGAGCTGATAGTTTTGCAAAGCCAGTACTTTGTAAGACCAGACTTTTGGTTAAGCATTCAACAATGCAACAATTCTTTTTTTTGGAAAAAGGTCACATACAGGTATACTTTAGATTAATAATCAAAAAACTTTAATTTACTTTAAGCTTACGTACATTTTTTTTAAAAAAAAAGAGACCAGTGCCACAAAGTTTGTGCGTGAATCTGAACTGTTTCAAACTTTGAGAGGCTCGGTTCTGGCATTCCACTGCAGCTCAAATCCAATGTGTGTTTCTTCAGTTGACAAATGAAAGATGATCATCTTTTACCAGTGAACTGATGATATCACATATGTAAATTGGGAGCAGAATATCCTTATGACAAGAGATCACTCTTTCACCCATCCCTAATACAGTTTGGTTGAATAAATATTTTTTTTTTGTTTTGTTTTGAAGTACAAACTAGGTGAGTTTGTTTCTCTTCCAGAGTGCAAGTCAGCATCACCACACACTTTGCAGTTAAAAAGGCATCCCTCCTTTGATCTGCCTGGCAACCTCTTCAGCTGTTGTCTCCTCTTTCTCTTTTTCACGCTCTTTGTTCCAGTCTTTAAGGCCTTCTGGTAGTGAAGTATCCTCATCCAAGCTTCCTGTACCTTCAACAAATTCTTCATAAGTAGACTTTTCTGCAAATGGTCTTGGGCCAAGCAAGTCTAGCATATCGCTTTTATCAAGTACTTCTTTCTCCAGTAGTCGCAGGGCAACCTGGAATAGCAACAAGTTATGTCACACACAAAATACCTAAGTTAGCTCTCTTCTTTGGAAGAGTTTAATTAAGGGAGTTTCAGACCAAATCCAGCACTTAATACTTAATTTTGACGGGGAAAAAAAAAAAAAGGTTGCTTGGAGTTCACTTAATACAAGATGTTTCTCCCTTGTGAGTATTTAGGTATCAAAAATACCATGTTTTTAATCCTACTTTTAAGTTTTGGCAGAATACCCTCCCCTAAGGCTACTGCTGCTGTTCTTCTTGCTTGAGAACAGCAGCAGACTTCCTCTGCTGCCAAAAGGCTCCCGATGCAAGACATTAAGTTATTGATGAAAACAAGTGTTCCCTTCCTGTCAAATCAGATGGTTCAATAGGGCTACCCTTAAGTTACAAGCTGAAGAGCACCAGGAAGTTACAACCTATGCAACACCCTACCAGTGTAGTTTGTAACCTTGGGTCAGCCAGTGTGTTGTTCAACACAAACCGTGCTCAGTATCTTTTTGGGGATGGTGACCTACTACCCTACCATTTACTGAATCCATACAAAGTTCTCTTTTTCTCAGGAAGCTTATCAGATGTCTATGCTGGAAAATTTTCTTTTTGCTGTACCAGGCTTTCTGGCATGGAGCAAGAAAATACACACAAGGGTACCCTCTGCTGCAGCAAGGCAGATCACAAGCAGCCAGGGGGCGGGAGGGCAGATGGTAGGAAGATTGGAAGATTTTTTTTTTTGTTTGTTTTTTACATTCAAAAAGGAATTCAGAGGAAGGAAGTTATATAGACTTCCCTTCTTATGGAGCTTCTTTTAGCCTAATGAATTGTAATGTTAGTATTTCATGCTTGGGTTTCGGATTTCCTTTTCATATTTTTCTAGTATGTCTACTAAAGCCTGCTGTAGTAGACAGACTCTTCCCTCCAACTTTCCAAATGAATATTGACCTTATAAGGGAGGGGGGATGTAAAGTCAAGTTAATGAGAACCTCGGAGGTGTTGCAACACCAAAGGAGATTTCTATTTACTTATTTGAAGTCTTGTGACACACTCAAAACTACATTGAATAGTTTTAAAGCAAACTTTCTTACATACTTTATATATAATCACTATTTTTAATCTATTTATTTCAATCTGGAATTTGGCAGCTAAAAATATTGTCACGCTCACCTTCTCCACTTCTGCTTTCTTCTCAGTCAGAAGACTTACTGTCCTGTCATAGGCAATGTTAATAAGCGACCGTACTTCTTCATCTATCAATCTGGCAGTTGCTTCACTGTAAGGTTTCTCTAATACCATGTCTCCTTGCCGAGGGAGGTCAAAGGAAATCTGCCCTACTTTTTCATTCATACCAAACTGAACGATCTGAAGAAAAGAAACAAAAAAAAAGAAAAATTAAAGGAAAAAAAATCAAACAAATGAGTGTAAGTTTTTAGGGTATGGTAAACAAAACAGAGGAGGAAGTCACATTGCTGATGCTATCTTTTCCTCTAAAACCAAGTCCTCCCCTGAAAACTCAAGTCTACCTAAGCTAAACTACCCTAGTTGACTTTCACTTACTCCTTTCTAATGATTAAATTGAAGCACCCAAATGCCACCATTGAAAGGTGGCCACTCATGATGTACATAAGGCTTTGCTGTTTAAGTACTAAGATATTATAGAAAAAAAACCCACACCACTTTAGCCTTCATTAAGCAGTAAAACTTTTCCTTTACCAGAAATATAAGCATTTTCCAATTCAAAATGCTTCTAAAGCATAAGACATTCCATTCACCCATACTGATAAGTTAACTTAAGGATTAGAGTCTTGAAGATTTTGTCCTATCATACGTAAAAATCATATGCTATACTTCATCCCAAGACACCCACCTACAAAGTTGAAAGTGATTCTTATCTTGCTTATTCATTACTGTGTATTAACTCCTCTGGTTGCCAAATCTGCATATTTTAAGTTGCATTTTACTTCAGCAGAGGCAGAAATAAGTTCAAACTGCTATTTATATTTGCATTCCATAGTCACTTTCAATTTGACAGTTAAAGCAGCAACTTTTCTGCTTGGCCTTGCAAGTTAAATATGGGTATGACAAAGAATATTCAGAATTCAGGGAGATCTCAGCATTAGAGCCAAGCTCCTTAACCTGCTTTCTTAAGAAAAGATCAGTACTTTTTATTTTAGCCCCTAGTTGTCTCTGCTTCACGAGAACAGAAGTCTATATTCAAACACTTTTTAATTTAGACTTGAACGAGAGTCACTGAAGGTCCCATAAAACTAACACTAACAGCATTTCATTACATATTTATTTCCACAACTGGGGTAACAAGCAGCACAGAGACCAGCAAGTGGGTGTGTTTTGGGGGGTGGGAGCAACTGCTGTGCAGGGGAAGAGACACACACCCTGAAATGTCCCTCTTGCTCACCGCTGGGCATCTTACAAAATGACAGCTCGTGTGTTGATGCAGGAAATGGAATAAAGCACCAGAGTGTAGCACACAGCTACATTTAGGTGAGTCATTACATTGATAAGGTTTCCCATTACTCATCTACACTAGTTAATACAGTACAAACAAACAAATTTCAGTAGACTTAATTGACAGCAAATACTACTTAAATACAAGGTTTTCTGGATTTAATGACATATGTGAATCCAAATTGGGTCTTCAAACTGGACAATTGTAAAAGTAGGATCAAATGATCAAGTCTGAACACTAAGTTCCATGTTACAAGTATACAATTTCCACATGTATTCAAACCAAACTGTGGCATTTATGTTCCTGTGAGCAAATACAGGATAGTAACCAAAACCCGGACTCTTGTTGTAAGACTATAATAAAATACTTAAATCATCAACATCTCTATACGACAACACCATAATGTGTGGTCATATAATACTTTTTGAAACTAGGCTTTTGAGGGACATACCTGATCAAATTGCATCCTTTCAAAATATTACTGTTAGGTAGTAGATAAGGAAAACTCTAAGAATAAGCACCCACACCCAACTCTGTGCATACCTGAGCGTATGCGCTCTGGGTCACCTTCTTCAAGTCATCTTGGGCACCGGTTGTAATTCTTCCAAAGAAGATTTGCTCAGATACACGTCCTCCCAGAGTCATGCACATTCTGTCAAGTAGTTGCTCTTTGGTATAAAGATACTGTTCTTTGGGTAAATACTGAGCATAACCCAGTCCTTTACCACGTGGGATAATAGATACCTACAATCAAAATGAACAGCATGCTAGAACTAAATAGTGTTAAAAACACAAAACATTCTTCGGTTTGACTTAATTTTTAATACCACAACCTATACCATACTCACCCTTGAAGTTTAATTCAGATATTACTTCCATTTACAGTTTTGCCCTCATTGTGATTTATCCTTAAAAGCCCTGGCTAGTTCTAAACTGGGATAACAACTACTAGAATATCTGGAAAAGAAAGGTAAGACCACTGTCATATCTTTTCCAAAGATTGTATAGTATTTATTTTTAAAATCGTTTAATGAAAATCCACAATTCTTTTAGAGTTATGTATTGGCCTTTAAGTATTCTGCAAAAGACATAGCATTTCTGCATCTTTAGTATTCTGAATAGTTGGAGGAGTTTCTATGTTTATGTATGTCCTTCCTTCCAGCAGTAAATTGTGTAAGATGAATTTTAAGCTTGAAAGCCAGACAAGGTTAAGAACACAGCCAAGCAACACCATGAATGTTAAAGCAAGTTTGAGAGATACAGGTGCTTTTTCCTTTATCTTCAACTTGTCAAGCATACCAAGAAGCAAATTAAAACTAAGATCAGTCTCTAGACCATTTTTATAGTTACATTCCTGAAGAGGCATCCACCTGCATAAGCTGGTAAGATTAACTAAACCATTGATATGTACTAAAAGCCTCAGAAAAAAAAGCATCTATCAAGGCAGGCACATTCATGTGACAACCAAGCCCTTTTCACTTTCTAAGGACATTTATGCTACAAACCCTGTAACAGCTTACTCAGAAACAGTTAAGAAAGCTACAAAAAAATGAATCAAAAGAAGTACTCTAAGATTTGCACACACTATCTTTTACAAGATTACATATTTTAATACTCTCTCAACACTGGGGGTCGCGGGAAGCGAAAAAAAGAGAAGCTGTCCATGCTACTATGAAGTCATTAGTTCAAATTAAGTTTCCTTTACCTTTAAGAGTGGGTCAGCATGTTCCAAAAACCATCCTGCAACTGCATGCCCTGCCTCATGATATGCTACTGTCTTTTTCTCCTCTGGTTGCAGCACTTGAGTTTTCTTTTCCAAACCTTTATAAAATAAATTTGATTAATAGTTTCAGACATACCTTTCACCTCCGAAATCCTTCATCTTATTTAGAAAGACAGTAATAATCGTAGATGCAGTAATACTGTGATCTATAGAAAATGGTTTTGTTTTTTCTTTTTTTAAAAAACAAACAAACAAACCAACCAAACCACAAAACTTGCAAGTTTTAGAAATTTCTATCTTCCAGGTTTTACTGTAACCTTGTCCTTGATCAGATTTTCTAATTTCAAAGTATAAGTCCTTAAGAATATTCAAAGATTTAAATTAAACATTTGCACTTTAAAAATGAAACAGTTTTCTAGATTACTCCAGGCTAACAGCAATAAAAAGCATTGCCAAATCCAAAAAAGCTATTCCTCTTGCTATTCTGAAGAAATTAGAAACATGTCCTAAAGAAATTTCTCTCCCTAATCCTTTCTCCATTACACAAGTCAGTAACACAGACAGGATACTTCTTTCCTAAATCTCAAGTATGTTTAGAAGAGAAAAAAAAAAACCACACCTTGAAGAACAGGGCAAAGATACAGAAAGCCATGCTTTCAATATACATAAAAACCGGAAATCACCTATTGTATTACAAATTTTGAGTATGACTGATGCAGTTCACCTACCTCCAATAACTCTTTCAATTGCTTGCTCAAAATGCTTTTGGTTTATAGCATCTGAGAGGTGCCTTGCAGCAATTAAAGCAGCTTCATTACAAACATTAGCAATATCAGCACCTAAAAGCAGAAGGCATGAATTACTGATCATTTTCAACAACTTTCTCTCAGTCTAGCATAAAGATAATTTTATATAAAAGTAGATTTGTAGAGATTCTCATAGAAAATTAAAGTAATCCTCTCTTAAATAGTTCATCACACATAGGTGAATTCTTTAAGAGATATTTAAATATATGTACTACAGCTATAGGCTTTAGGATTTTTCTCTTAAGTAGACAGCTACCAAATAAACCTTATTACCAGTTAAGTACTTATTTGATATATCCTACCTTCTGTAAGTTTTCTGTCAGCCACAGACTACACTTAGCAGAATACTTAACAGAATACATTTCCTACATATGGATCCAGTATCGATGCATCTCTAGATGATATCTTTCCACATTACTGTCTTCAAGTAATGCAAGTCTTCTTAACATTATTTGCAGTAATGCTATTGAGATAACTTAGTTTAAACATCATCACTGCAACTGCCAGAAGTTTTGACAATCAGACTTCAGAAACCAATTTTATACAGATCACAAAAATAGTGGAGAATTCAACTACTGGTCAACACATTTTATATAAATTAAACTACAAGCCAGTAATGAAAGTCCTCACATCCATTCTGAATTCAACACAAGGTTAAAGTATGTTTTCCAGGGAGAAGTTTTTATATACAGAAATATAAATCCTTCTACAGAATGTGCACACAAACACCACAAACTCCAGGTCTTCTCTAGTAGCATTCAAAGAATCCAACAAATGTATTTAAAGGAAGAATACACACACAAGTGATAGCAATGAGCAATCTCTGGATTGCTTTCACTGAAGACAAAGGAAACTGACATTTGGTATGTCCCCCTAATCGAGGCAGATGAAACTTTAGAGCCTCAGAAATTCCTACTTAATCAAACAGGCAAAGAGAATTTCATGCTGTAATAGTAAATAAAGAATCTCATTCAGAAGACCAAGTGTAAGAAAGCCAGAAGTAGTAGGGAAATAAAATATCTACAGCTTATATAGAAAATGTAGAATAGTGGCATTAAGAGTCACTTACCAGAAAAACCAGGTGTTAATGATGCTAGTTTTCTTGCTAGGTTATCTTTATTTAAGACAGTGTCTAATTTCAGAGGTCTAAGATGAACTTTGAAAATAGATGCTCTTCCTTTTATATCTGGGGGTCCTTTAAGATTAAAAAAAAAGTATGCTTTTACTTTTCACATATATATATTCTAATTGAATGTATGCAAGGAAGTTAATAGTTGTGCAAAGGTAAATAGTTGCAGTGATTCCAGTGCTGTTCTACAAATGCAGAAGTACAGCAACGAAGATAAAAACTTACCAATGTAAATCTGCCTGTCAAAGCGTCCTGGCCTCATTAGAGCAGGGTCTAAAATATCCGGCCTGTTAGTACCTGCCAAAATTACTACATTTGTGGTTGTATTAAATCCTGTTAAAGAAATGTAATAAAGAGAAAGTCAATGTAAATATAATTTCAAGAAAGAAATAAAACAGAAGTAAAAAGACTTTTTGCTTTACAGGGCCACATAAGAACTGACAGCTTAAACAAACAACCTTAAAGCTGAAAATACTTCCATTTATTAGAGCATTGTCCAGCTTTTCATAACAAGCCAAAAAACAACCTTGGGCTCTGCTTTGTAAAGTACTGTATCAAATCCTGCTTTATCTTCAAAATGCAATAATAGATTAGCTACTCAGAAAATTGCAGAACCAGCACAGATGACTTTTTTTTTAATTACAGACTGGTCTCATGCAAAGAATTTTTTTGTGCCTATTCAACTGATGACAAAGAGTTATCAAATGCAGAATGATGGTTATGATGGTTAAAATTCTGAATAAATTTTAACAAAACATCAGGCTGTGGCAAAATGAGTCACCATCCTTCATTTTAGTCACCATCCTTTTCATATTTAAGCTAGAACCCAAATCTTGGTTAACAGGTCTGAACAAGCGTATTAGTTCTTTCCCTTATCCTTGTTTTTATAGCATCATTGGATGTTGAAATTCTTACCATCCATTTCTACTAGAAGCTGATTGAGCGTGTTCTCTTGTTCACTTTGTCCTCCAAAGTTGCCCCTTCCTCTCTTCCTTCCTACTGCATCTATTTCATCAATGAAGAGGATGCATGGTGCATTTTTCCGAGCAAGAGCAAATAAGTCTCTAACCTTAATAGGAGAACAAAATATATATCAGACTGGTTTGTAATTGTTCAGAGTTGGGGGGTGGGGAGGAGGGGAAGTGGTACATCAGTAACAATATCACTATAATTGAGGATGGTTGTTAATAAGTATTCCAAAGCCTCCAGCCAGCTCTTAAGGCGGTGGTAAGTTACACTGCAGCTGCCTCTGAGCCAGAATCATAATGCGGAGGGTCCTCTGGTTGACAAATCCTTCCTCAATCCATAAATTATCGAACAACTTAAAGTCTTAAGAAGTACCCCCTTTTTCTGAATAGCTAAAACATATCTTCAACTTCAGCTCTAAAAGGTTCCAAACCTCAGAAATTTAAAGCAAGATTTCTCTTTTCAGCTCTTCTTTAATGTACAGCATTAGAAGCGTAACTGGAATGTAGCATGCTACCACACAGTAGTTTTCTATACCAAGGAAATAAAATCTTTTAAGTTTTTCTGCAGTTAGAAGAGAGTGATGTAGCTCCTACAGTGAACTCAAGGCTTGCTTACAAGCACTTACCCTTGTACTCTAAGAATATGCTGTTATAAATATCGACTCTTAGCCATACTGTGTCTCAATTACATGGGCTAGAAAAACCGAATTCACCTCCAAATATTTATTTGGAAGCCAAATTAACTTCTAAAAGGTCTGGAAGCTAAAATCTAAGGCTAAGACCTAAGCAATAGTGGAACATCTTTTTTTGACTTTCAGATAAGTAAAGGTAAAGTTATACTATAGCAGTTACACCACAATGTGATTGACTTTAAGATGCAACATTATGACGTTATTTGGCTTGCAAATATATCTAAAGGGCCTCATTAAAACCAGTTCAGTGAGTTAACAGATCTACAACTGAGGAATCAAAGTGGAGCAAACAGGAAATGAAAAATTATGGAAAAATTTTGACCTGAGTGGGAACTACATGCAGCTCTGAGCTTTATTACTGTGTACATTAGAGATGCAATTAGAGAAGGCTTCTCTGGTGACAAACAATGTACAGCAGATGTGAAGAGATACAAACTTTGGACAGTACACTCTACTACAGAAAGTCACTGATTTATAAGCAGAATTTTTAATAAAGCATGATGGAACATGATAAATAGGGAAAACGTATCAAATGCTCAAAGCAAACTATTTTTTTGGTGGGAAAGAGACAGAAATCCAGAGATATATAACTATTTTTCAGAAGGAACAGAACAAAAAATTACCATAATGCATATACAATAAAACCCCCTCTAATTCTAGCATATCCAAATTCACAAGTAATCAATTTATCATCATTAATAACCGTATTATTTACTAAATTCATAAGAAATGGAACTACAACACACTCTCATTTTGTTTTCTACAGGCGGCAGAAATTATCAACTGTGTTGAAGCCTTGATTCATAGCCAAAGCAGCAACTGTTATGTCAACAGATTTCACTCTACACTGAAAGCTGATAGTCATCTGCACAGACCAGCAGGGAAAGGTTAAGTCACTTTGCTTTAGGGCTTTTCAGGTATATTGACAGCTAACGACTGAATACCATTATTATTTCAGGATACCTAACACTTTCCCAGGGGCTATGGATCAGTTTGTTTATTTATGGTTTCTTGCTAAAGTCCTTTCTACACTGCATCCTCCCTTTTTCATGGGGAGTTTATCTTCCATACATAATCACTATCTCCATACCCTCTGGTGTTCAGTCACTTTTTTCCAGTTACCACCCATGTTTTTTACCCTGTTACCCAGTTCTGCATCTACTTCCCCCAGTGCTAATTTCCTTACACATTTCCCATCACTCTCTGCACACTCATTGAAGTCTCCATTCCCAACTACTGTCTACATTTAACTTTCTGAGCACCTCCTGTTATTCTCCGTGCAAAGCTCTGTGCCTATCTGCACGTGTCCCCCTTCCCTCTTCTCTTTTCAGAGAACCCCAAATTACCTGGTTTCACTTATCTTTTCCCACATACATTACTGGAAGAAGTCCAGCAAAAGACTGTTGAAACAGACCTAGGCTTACAAGTGGCATATGACAAACTGAGGACCAAATCTTGTCAGGTTTATCTGCTGACCTCTAACACATCTGGTCATATGAACATTGCAGTTTTTCAGGGCTTCACAGAACTGAGTCAAAATGAATTTTCCTGGGAGTTTTCACAGGACATAAAAATCGCCTATATCTGGTAAGAGCCATTCCCGGTCAAATTTCAAATTCAAATCAAGAGCCTAAAGCACTTTCACTTTATGCCAGCAGAATTAGTTTTTAAACATAAGTAAAAATCATGGTACACTTTATTAAGCCTGTGCAGAATCTGCAGCAAACAAATCTTAGTTTTCCAAAAGTGTCACCTTGCAATATACTTTTTAAGGCTTAAAACAAGATAGTTGGAGTTTGATGAAGGTATGAGCTGTTAGAAAGAAAATATAAATTTTGAACTTTACAAGGAACCTTATTTTTTTTGTGTTGCCCACCTCACTTGTTAAATATTATCAGTAACCTGTTTATAGAATACTTTTCAGTGGATCTAAGTGTCCTTCTTTCTTACATAGGAGAAGACAGATTTAAAACTGAATGCTTGAAAAGGAGTTTTAATTAAAAAAAGAGCTAGAGAGAAATGGATGTACTGGAACAGAGCTAACTCACTTTAATTAATATGTTTTTAATGAGCTATTTTGAGAGCTAAGGGAAAAGAACACAAAAAAAGAGTCAGACGGGGGTATTTGCTTATTTGAATCGCCTGATCTCTAGAAATCAATCAATAGCTCCATGACCCTCGGACTCCTGTTTCCACCAGAAGCCCATTTGTGTGTCCCAGACAACTATTTATATCTAAGACTTTGACACCACAAGGAAAACTAAGTTCTTCAAAGAAACAGGAACAATTTAGAGCAGGAGAAAACATTCCCATAGCAGCAATCACGAGATAAATTTACTAACTGAGTCAGAAATACATATTTCAGAGCAGAGATTGGAGAGTTCTCAGTTTAATTTTTTTTAAGTTCTTGCAAAGAGGAAAACCCTCAAGGTCCCAAAGGGCTGCAACCAGATACTGAATTGCATTATTTTCTTTTATGAAAGGTATATCTAAGATGTATGTTTAGACAGCCATCTGGCATCACAGACGAAAGAACTTCAGCTATAATCAAACTGTTTGCCTCACAAACTTGACAATATTCTTTCAACAACAAATAGTGAAATAAAAGAGGAAGGTGGAAGACCTACTCGAGCTGGACCCACACCAACAAACATCTCTAAGAACTCTGAGCCGTTGACTGTGATAAATGGCACATTAGCTTCTCCAGCTGTAGCTTTAGCTAGAAGTGTTTTCCCAGTACCTGGAGGACCTGTCAGAATTGCCCCCTGCAAGAGAAACAGGTACATTTTCCTCATAAGAAAACATAATACAAGCCTACAAAATATCTTACTTAACAGATATGCATGTTATGATGTTGAGTCCACTGGGTCTCCTTCTACCACAGTCAGAATTATGCAAGGAAACAAACTAAGATTCATCTCTCATTTAAATCAACAAAAACGAAAAAAAAAAATCTACATTGCCATGCTGTCTTAGATTTACAGGAACAGCATTTTCTTTGACTGACATTAGAAAAACAAAATATCAAAAAATGTATGTCATCTGATGGGCTCCAACAACACCATAGCCAAACAATAATTCTGTAACAGTTCTATACAATGATGGTACACATGCATGTCATGTACCGTTTCTGACCCTTGGCAAACAGATGAATTATTCCACAAGATTTATCTTCTGGCAACAGTTATACTGTTGGCATTTAATGCCAAAATTTATTATTTTCTGACTGTGAGAGAAAGAAGGTGGAAAGCATTGCATATATAAACATTCCTAGTCCAATTTAGCATTTTTCTTTTTTTTTTTTTTTTTAGTCATCAGTAAGTATCTGCTAAATCATAATTTCCTTACCTTTGGAATCTTGGCTCCCAGATCTTCATACTGTTTGGGATTTTTCAGAAAGTTAACAAACTCCATTATCTCCAATTTGGCCTCTTCACAGCCAGCTACATCTTTAAATTTAACATCTATTTCATCCTTAAGGACTTTGGCTGTGGTTTCACCCACACTGAAGAGTCCACCCATTCCACGCCCTGCTCGACCTAAGCCTGCAGGGCCTCTTCTTAACGTGTACAGTAAAGAACCAATAATCAGGATTGTAGGCAGCAAACTCAGGAGAAATGATCTGTGGAGAAAAACCAAAAAAGCAGAAAGCCATGTATATTATAAAAATCCATTACTACATAGAACATGTACAAAATCATAATAAACTACATATAACATGTGCCATCATAAGCAACCCTGAACACATTCAGGACAAACACTCTATTAACTTGTACGATTTACATTTTTTGCAAGTTGTTCAGATCAGGAAATAACCAAAATAAACTTGAGGGGGAAAAAAAAAAGGTCCTGAATTACAGAAGTCAAACATATAGTCAAAAGGCTATATAGTCTTATAACTATAATTACAGAAAGATTTGGAATTCATTTTTCACTGCCCATCCTCCTTCCCTCACAAGGCTGGGAAAACATAAATTAATAATCTTAGAGGATAACGTATTTCTATACTTGATGTGTAGAACTAACTCACTAACAAGTGACAGTTTTGGGGTTTTTTGTTACTTTTTATTTGGTTTTAAACAAAACACACCATCAAGTGAAACTGATGAGTTATACAGAGGAAAACTCCTTTACCTAGTACATAGAATTAGCTCATTTTCTGTGCTCTTCAAAGGTAAATTCATAGGACTAGTTTATGTAAATGGTTATATTGTGAAAACAAGTTGTATTAGGTAGCACATAATCAGTGCATGTTACAACTTCAGGCAGAAGTTTCTTCCAAAATACAATCTTGCCCTTATTTCCTTAGGTTTTTCCCCATTTTCTTTTTCTTTCAATGTGCCCTTCCTAATGGCTATAGGTTTTTGGTTTGTTGGGGGTTTGGGTGGTTTTGGAGATTACTTATTGCCCATTATTCTTCACTGTCTGTCCTACAGTTTTCTAGCTCAGGCTCAAAATCCTACTACTAACACAGTATTCATTATCACAGCATCTGAGCACTGAACAGATTTTTCTGTAGCAAGACTTTCAAGGAAGAGCTCAGGAGAGGTTCTCTCAACAGTCAGCAACACACTGCTGAAAGGAAGCACCACCACATGTGAGCACAGGATTTCCAGGCTTTACTGATATCCCATGTTTCTGAGATGAAGTAGAAAAGAAAGATTTTTCCTTATCCTATGGTATTCAGCAGATTCTGACACAGCAGGCAACAGCAGTACTCTGGTCATATAGCTGCTGCTCTCTCCTGTTTCCTGTAGCATTTCTGGGACAGAGCAAGAAGTTACAGGCAGTGTGTTCTATGAGAACAGACACTGAGGAGAAAAGAGTCGAAAAAGAGGTTCAGCAAGTAGTAAGATTTGTGCCAGGTTGAAAAACACACAGGATCTGACATACTTTTCCTAGTTTGTTGTGGAAGCCTCAGGCTGACCTGCACGCTCTTTGCACAAGCACCACATTGCCTTGTCCTGCTCATTTTTTTTTTTTCCAGATTTGTTTAAATAAGGGCTGAACAGGTTTATGGACCATCCTTAAAAGCATCCTCTAATAGAGAGAAACAGAGAAATCCTCTAATAGAGAGAAACAAAGAATCTTCTTGTAGAAGAACAGGGAACAGAAAACCTCTATGTGAAGTTGCAGGATGGTCCAGAGTTACAGCTACCATTTTTCCTGTTGCCACCAAGACAAACAGACTGCAGCAGCTTAGCAAACACATTGCAGAAATAAACCAAACTTTAACCTCCATCCCTGAAAACTGAAACACTCTCCACATTATCAAGAAATAAAACACATGAGAAGCAGCAAAGGAGCCTTTTTCATGAGTAATAGAAAGCTACTAGACCCAAAGTTGAATTTCCTGGTGGTACAAAACCTATTTCACAGATACCAACAGGAGTAATTTTCAAACCCCTAACTTGAATCAAAATCAGGTTTTGGGATAAAAGATTACATCTGTCTTCTAAGCCATTCAGAAAATCACATGTAGTCTCTTCTAAAGCCCAAGTCAATAAAACACCGCTACATAAGACCAATACAAAGAATACAAAAAAAGTATTGGAGCCATTATTCCCTACCAGGGAAGCAACAATGCTGCAAATCCAACGTCAGTACTATTTTTCTTAAAAAATTTAGACATTAAAAGCATGATGGATTTTCCAGCTCCTGTTAGCAGTCAGGACAGTGATTTACTTAATCACCAACTTCTTTCCTTTTTGCAAGGCCACAAAATTTGACTTCTGATGAATTTACAGGCAGAAATCAGTGCCTGTTATAGCTCAGTCAATATTCTGTAATTCTATACCATATTTTGTCTGTCCAAAAATCTGCATGAATGCCATCTCTGGAGCTTTACAGCTGTGCCTGGTTGACTCCTGCTCTAGTCCAAGTTGCTTGGAGGAAGAGCTTAAATGAAGGACTAATTGTAAACAGAAACATTTATGTAATAAGAAGCTACATTTATAGTAAAAGGATATGGATTTCTACATAGGCAAAGTACAGAACAGCTCCTCTTAAGAGTTAACATTCAAAAATAAACCAAGATAATTGTTATTCTGATAATACTGCCACCTAGCGAAGCATAAGGTGCATGTCTTACAACTCTACTTTCCTACTCTAAATAAAACCATTATTATCAAGAGACTTTTTTAAAGCAATTCTTACCCATCGCTCTCTGTTGAGTAGACTACAGGCAATCTGTTCTCCACTTCTATTCCAAGATCCTGCTGCACAGTTTCAAGATTCCGTTCAAAAGTGTCCACACTACCAATATTAAACCAGACGTACTGCTATAAAAAAAAGCAGAGATCACCACAAAGTGCCCTATCTTCTTTCAGCTTCATTACAAGCCAACTTCTAACATACACAAGCAATTCTCAGAACAGATTAAGATCAAAAGAGAGGTTTTAAGTTGCCTTGTGAAGTGTGCAACTCGGGTAAGGTTTACCTAATAAATCTAAGGCCTGCCAACCTGATTATACTGTATTGGTCATTGCTGCTATGGAAATCATACAGGCAATAGTCTTAAATGGACTGAAATTTTGCCATTTTCTCCAGGAAAAAAAAAAAAAGAAGGAGAGCAGGTAAACAGATCTTCAGGAGGGAGCTATGCAGCCAGAATAATACAGAGCAATGAAATGGCAAACACAGCAGCCATAAAACTTACCGTTTCACCTAAAGGTCTCAGCCATTCTGATTAAAAAAGCAATTCTCTACTTTTGGAGTCCATATTAAGTTTAAAGTTGCTGTCTTCACAGAAGACAGCATGAACTTATATCATACACCCAGATGTTACTGTTAAATAGTATTGAAATTTAGATTTTCAAGAAAATCTCCCCTTTTACATGATGACCTGCCTGACTTGCCCCTACTTTCCCTGATATTGAAAAAAAGAGAGTAGTCCTAAGTATTAGCTGATTGAGAAACTAAGGCAACTGGTGGTATGTGGGCTAAAGAGTAGGTGTATAAATAATTCACCCTGAAACCCACTGATGAAGTAATTACTGCATATTTCACTTTGCTCCAGAGGAACTTGCAGACCTTGTTTCATAAAAACTTCACCACCTCAGAAGAGGTACATGAAAAAGCTTCTCTAATGCTGCTTCTATATTTTCCAAGTTGTATATGTTTTTTTTTGTTGTTTAATTTTTAAATAGGTCCCTGCTACATTACTCTTTGAAGAACTTTTGCCTGTATCACTGTTCCTTGCTGTGCCACTCAAAAAGTAACTTCCTGAAATAAGGACTTTTCTCAAGAAGAGAGAGCTCTCAGCTTAGTTTTAAAGACTGTAGTATCAAATATATACAAAGCTAAACATTCTTTGTTTTGTCAAATAACTGGCTAAAAGCAGTCTAGAACAGAAAAGATGCAAAAGTATGCACAATTAAGTCTGGGATTTTCTTGAGCAGATGAAAAACAGTAGTTAGAAATAGAACTTTCAGCAATTTATCACTCTTCCTGTTTCTGTATTTGCATTAAGAGCATGGTGCTAGAAAGGAACTACTTGCCATTGTTTTGCCACAGGCATCTTGAAATTATCAGTACAGTAAGGTGAAAAACATACAATGTAGGATAATGTAACAGTAAGGAAGAAAACATGCTTTAGATTAAAAAAATATTAATGCTCCAGACCAAATTTTACCTAAAGATATTATTTTGCTGTTTCTAACGTAACGTATATGTACTAAAAGCGTTTACCCATTCATGAGGAGACTTTCCTGAAACAAAGATCACTCTAACAAAGCGCTTGTTCACCACTTCAAGTCTGTCTACCTGTAAGAGGAAAGAACAAAACTTAGGATGTGTTAAGAGTGTATAGTCACTGCACTTCCATCGCAGCTAACAGTGACATATAACAAACATCAACCTGTTCTGTTTCCCAGTAAGGAGAATAAAATTCATGTTGTAGATCAGCATGACTCCACAATCCACAGTTTGCCATTAGGAATGGCATGAGAAATCATGTATGTAACTGATAAGCAAGCCATATTGGTATCTTAGAATTCAGATTGAAAGGATGACCTCATACCTTTTTTCCAGGAAAAAACCCAATGCACACCTCAACTCAAATTACAGGTATAATGAAATAGTTAAACAGTACTTAACTACTTCAGTGGTCAAACAACAAAAGCAATAGACCCCATAACTCTGAACTCTTGTAGCAACTTCCAAAACAAAACAAGCCAAACTGAACAGAGGGAGGGAAAACTTAACTTTGCTCTTACAATTGTTTTCCTTAATATCAAAAGCTTCCTGTGCTACCATATTAAAAACAGTAACATCAGTTAGATAAAGAATTATTTAGTTGAGGTAACATATACCATACAAACTAAAATCAAGAACTGAGCTGCAGGTTTGCAGATATATATTATTAGGCATTTTATTTCTGACAGAATAGTTCTCAAATTGTTAGTTTCTTGAATTTGACAAGGTCTCTTCAGAAGGCAAGTGGTTTCCATTTTTTCTTCCTCTTTCCATACACAACTGGTTTCAGCATCCTAAAAGAATTTTAAACTAGCAATGGTTCCACAAGGTGGGCCTGAACTGTACAGAGACTAGTAAGGTTTCCCTGAATTCACGACACATGAATTGCTGGCAGAATTGAAGCCAAACGTGAGCTGAGAAACCACTCTAGATCTATCCTGACTTCATACAAAACTACCCTAACACCTTTGTTTTGAAAAGTATATAACCCCAGTAGTGCTGAACTGGCCACCACTACAGCAACCAACAGCACTTGATACCTATATATTTAGCTTATCTGAATATCCAGACTACATCTCACAAAGGCCCAAGAGACCTGGTTTTATGCAACAACTGACTTTCATAATGCTTTTCTGCAACAAGGGTTCAGACTGTGTTCACTATAACAGCTAAATTAATCTTTTTTACTGAGCTAACCTCCTACTGCTTCACACAAATATAATCAGTAAGGCTGGCTGATTGTTGTCCCACTCCCCCTCCCCCAAACATATGCATAATTGTTAATTAAAAACAGGACTGTAAGACACAGCCTATGCAGGAGAAAAGCATACAAAACAATTCTGCATAGATCAATATGACGAAGATAGAAAATCTGTTTAGCAGTTCACCAAAGCAATGGAGGAGTAAACACAAATTCCCACATCCTAAAAACCTAGAGGAGGAAGCAAACCAATGCTTTCTTAATCTGCAGGTGAAGCTACAAACAGGAAGGTAACATAGCCAAAACTAGTGGCTTCTGAAGCAGAAAAGACCTGTGTAAGACACTCAATCTCCTGAACTTCAGGACATCACCAACCTATTACTAAGTACAGAAAGCTGCTGAGTTCTACAGAGAGATAGGACACCAATGATAAAACTGCTTGCTCCAGTAGTGGCTCCAATTAAGAGAGAAAGAAGAAACAAGAGAGAAGAAAACACATGAAGGAGGCTATTTTACGAAACAGTTATGCCAATTTACTGTCCTTGGAAGGGATTCTTTGATCCCCACTCCAGCCTCTCTGTTTGCACTGCTGCTCCTCAGATTGCCTCAGGAACTGATTCAGGGCATGAAACAAGCAGGACACTTTTATTCAGAGGGGTGGGCTTGTGGGAGTGTATAAGTAAGTTTCTTCTGAGAGCAGCCTGCATGCCTGTGTAAGCCATTAGGTCAGCTTACCTGTACTATAAGGCCATACCTAAGAGCCTGTGGTTACACTGCCTCTTCAAACTAGCATCAACACAAGCTATCCAACAAAGAACTTCTGTCCTGAGCTGCTCATTCCCTCGCATCTCACAAACTGACACAAGTTTTCATACAGCCATCCAAAACATCCCCTTCTCCCTCAAAAGTTAGTCTTGAGTCAGTTCTCACTCCATAGACACGTGAATACAAGCATAAGCAGGGAGGCAGAAATAAGCATCTTCAGCACACTGGTTTTACATTTTCATTCCCTTCAGTACTCACCACTCCTTTAGAAAGATAGTTATTGACAAAGTCTTTCCAGGTGATTTCTCTCCCAGGAACCCTGAAGAAGAAGTAATACACAACCATCGTCCAGAAAAAAGAACTTCCTACTACGTACATCCGAAACTCCCTGACATCCCATGGAATGTCACCCTAGGAGAAGAAGAAAAAAAAAAGTTTCAGAGTCTGTAATAGAGTAAGAACATAAAAAGCAGATTCTAGTATCCATTTCTGGCTCCTATTCCCTACCTTCAAGGTTACCACAGAGAATATCAAAGAAAGCTATATTTTGTTCTATGAACACACCTCAGTAACTTCAGATACAACTGAGGAATTACAACATTAGTAGAAAATCTTAAGTGTTTTACAAGTAGTAACTGAACTATGTTTTGGTCTATGAACTACTATTATTTAAAAAAAAAAAAAGTTTAAAAAACTAACAGGAAAAACTCAGGAATGAGGAAAAAAATTATATCCACTAAGTAAAATTGGAAAATATTCTTTATATTTTTGTATTGCCAGGTGTTATTATCTTTGTGCTACAGCTAATGACAATAAATATGAATTTTGAAAAGAAACTTAACTAAGTATTCCATTAAGGTCAGAAGAGCAAACAGTAAACTACATTTAACTATCATTGTATGGTCAAGTTTCACAAATTGACATTCTGAAACAAAATACAAAGCCTTTAATGTCCTGAGGCTCCACTGTAAGAACACTGACTACTAGCAACTATATTCATACAGTTTAAAACTCAATTAATGTTCCTGAAACCAGAGTTAGATGCCTCTGAAGGTACAGCAGTTATTCATGAAAGGCACTGAGTAGGGAGACACCTAGAGCCAGTTACTATGAAAAACTAGGCACAGGAGGCTTAAGGAGGATTTAAGCAGTCAGAACATGGCCCTAAAAAGCAAAAACCACACAAGCTTATTGCATGAGGACACCACAGTTAGTACTATAAAGAAAGATATTTTAAAGTCAAGACCTTTTGTAATCTGGTCCACCAGTTAGTTTCTTCTTTCTTGCCACCTTTTTTACCACCACTGCCACCACCTCCACTACTAGGCCCACTACTAGGCTGTCGGGCACTGGCTTGCTTTGCTTCTGAAAAGATAAAGGATAACACAAAAACAAACAAACAAAAATCTTTACATCTTAAATGAATCTCACACTATTTTTTATTAGTTATAAAATTAAAGAGTTGTCCTGAAAAATGAACTAGTTTGCAATGCTACAATAATTAGAAGATGTGAGAAACCTCATCTTCCACACAAAACCAGGTATATAGTCCATTAATTGGCAGAGATGTGCATCTCATATGGTTAAGATCAGAATAGAGGTCTATTGTATAACTGATGATACTTGTGCACCAAGAACTGAAAAATGTCCCAAATATAAAAAAAAGCCTGTTGTGGTGACTGCATGAAATTTATTTCTACTGCACTAATCCAAGACACATACACGATTATTCTAAATGTGTTTTGTCGGGTGTTGGTGAGGTTTTCCATTGGTCTGGGGGACAGTGGTAGCATATGTGCAGGTGGGTTGGTGGTTTTTGTTTGAGGTGGGTGTTGGTGGATTTAAAAAAAAAAACACAACCAAACAACAACAACCATACACATCCCCCCACAAACCACCATAACTTCTACATAACATCTCCTTCTCCCACAATTCACCCTGCAATCATACTCTGGGCCCCTCACTACAGGAAGGGCACTGAAGTGCTGGAGCGTGTCCAGAGGAGAGCCACCAAGCTGGTGAGGGGTCTAGAGAACAAGTCCTATGAGGAAAGGCTGAGAGAACTGGGCATGTTTAGTTTGGAGAAAAGGAGGCTGAGAGGAGACCTCATTGCCCTCTACAACTACCTGAAAGGAGGTTGTAGAGAGGTGGGTGTTGGCCTCTTCTCCCAAGGGACCAGAGGAAGTGGCATGACACTGTGGCAGCGGAGTTTTAGGTTGGATATTAGGAAGAATTATTTTTCTACTGAAAGAGTGTTTAGGCACTGGAACAGCCTGCCCAGGGAGGTGGTTGAGTCACCATCCCTGGAGGTATTTAAGAAACATGTAGATATGGCTCTTCAGGGCATGCTCTAGTGGCCGAGATTGTAGGGGTTGCTTTGTGTATGTATGGTTGGACTCTGTGATCTCAGAGCTCCTTTCCAACCACGACGATTCTGTGATTCTACAGTCCTCTTAAAGTTCCAGGTTTATCAGTATCACAGACTGGTATCCTTTTTAATATTCTAGAGACAAACACAGCACACCAACAGCCAACTGCAGCCAAGTAGTTCATCTTAATCATTCTTCTACTCATCCAACTCACAAGATGCCTGCACGGCACAGCACAGTGTAGTATCACATGTCAACATACCCAAGAGGGCGAGACGGAGCACAACACTAACACATGCTCCTTCCAACGCCAGCTCTTTCAACAGATTGGGAGTTTGGAGATTTAGGCATGACACTAGATTTCACCATTCGAGGCCTAGTGGAAGGGAAACTGCTGCTCTTGTTACTGTTCTCATAAGAGACTCACAGAGTTGCTGCCTCTCCTCCTTGGAAGACATATTTTATATATTTCTGATAAAACGGAGTGGTTGTTATTGCTAGTAATTTCCAGATTCACCCCTTTTCTTGTAAAGGGAGGGTTCCTTCTAGCACTGCCACCAGCAACTCTTCTTTCAAGCAGCAGGCTACGTGGCTGGTCCTGGTTAAAGAGCTGGTTCTGGATCTTCACCCATAATGACAATTCTGGTTATTCCATATGACAAAACAGATATTTTAGCTTACTCAAGGAAAAGCTGAGAATTATACACATAGAAACTCTCTGAATGTACGACCATGCCAACTAGACACCTGGTCTAGTTGGAGGTGTCCCTGTGACTGCAGGGGGGTCGGACTAGATGACCTTTGAAGGTCCCTTCTGGCCCAGATGATTCTATGATTAGGAACCAGTAAAACGAAAATTTAAGGACAGCATTCCAACAGAAGCATAAGGGAAAATAACTGTTATTCCAGAAGATATATATGTTATGAAAGCAAAGTAACATCTAATGAAAATATACCAATTTACACTTTTAAACTAATTGGGTACAGAAACATCTTCCTGAAAAATAAACAAAAGCCCCAAAGCCACAATGTTATGCTAAAATCTAATGAATAAACATTCCACAAAGAAAATCAAAATCAACTAAATTTTTGTACCTTTTGCTTCTCCAGATGTACCTTTAGTTCCATTAGCTTTCTTCCCATTGGGAAAATATTTTTCAAATCCTATTAAAAAAATAATTTAAAAGTTCACAATTGCTTTTTAGTTCACGATTCTGTCATTACACTTCAGTATTCACAAGCTGAATGTATAGAACAGCAAAACAGCAACATATAGACTGCAAAAAGGGTTTTGTTCTTGTCTTCTGGTTGATTGATGGGAACCTGCTAGAACTCTTCAATCTACTAGTGTTGACAAGAAAATATCAAGTAATGACAAAAACATTAACGAGTAAATGAAGTAAAGCTATCCTTTAAACTAGATATAGAGAAGCTCAGTTCTACAGAAGACTGCATTGCATAGCAGGAAGCTGAGCAAATTGCAGTAATTTTTTAATAGCTCCTAAAAACCCTACAAATCAATGTTCCATCTCAACATTACTGGCTGGTTAGTACAAGAACTTACTTCCCCACAGACAATAAACCTAAATGGCACACAAGTGCAGTCCTCAGCAAGGAATGCAGTCTGCTTCACTTCACTGATCAAAGTTATAATCACCTTTGGGAGGTTGAGAGAAAAGCCTTCTGCAAGCAGCAATTACACTTGCCAAGACAGTACTTCTGTCAGTAGTAACTCCAGGGGTAACTTTTTCACGGAGCTGAAAGATAAAAAGCAAATATAAAGCAACAAGAAAATGCCACAAAAATCTTCAAGCTCTCTAGTAGTCCTGAACTGCAACAAGTCAGATATTATTTTACAACAGACTTCATAATAACTGCTGTGGACCACAGCGTAACACAACAATGGAAAAGTCAACTGAATGGGTAATTTCTACAGCTAGAAAAATTTTATTCTGTTTATTAAGAACAGAGTTTCATCTTCAATACAAATACAACATTCTTTATTAAAAGAGAAAAATCAAGCAGTAAACACTACAAACTATGAACATTAAACAGCAACACACTGATCCTATGGGAAATCTTTTGTAACACCAGCTGAATGACACTTATGAGCAACACTAACTGTGGCTGTACAAGCGTGATCCACACAGTACTGTATCACGTTTTGTTAAAGAACTG
The DNA here is from genome assembly GCA_004320125.1 of Scolopax mira. Lineage (NCBI taxonomy): Eukaryota > Metazoa > Chordata > Aves > Charadriiformes > Scolopacidae > Scolopax > Scolopax mira. Next base: position 136,885 of record BJBW01009577.1, on the reverse strand, counting down.
CAACATTTTCCAACCAGTTAGTAACCTTAACTTCTGAATATGAAACATCTGTTTGAATCTAAAAGAAAGTGCTATGGCAGACAATGCTTATGTCCAGCTAAGAAATCATTGCAGAGGAGGAATACCAGTTCAAAAGGCAGACCTAAACTCCTATGTAGGTAAAGAGCTAGTTATAAAAACACAACAAACCCAAGTCTATCACACCTTGATCTAAAACTAATTGTGTTACTCGCCATTTAAGTGCAATGAAGGAAATAAAATATTTTAAATTCCTAATTCTTATAATACCAAAAGCTTTCTTAACTGAATAGTTAAAAACAGAGTAAAGTGCTCTTTTATTACAGAGAAATCAACAGCCCTTTCTTCAAGAAGGGCTTATTTTAGATAAAATCCCAACTTACCCCTTCCTAAGCTTTTCTAGTGCTTCTAAGAAAAAAAATAATTCCTATAAAATTTCACTCTCTGCCGTACAGAGGTGCTCAGTTTTCTTCTGCTCATTTTGAATAGAACCTATTTACCTTAGGAGCCAGAGAAATAGTAAAAAACATAAAATAGAACCACAACCAAAATCCAGAAAATAACAGGTCCTGGAAACATAACTCAAAGCACCCATGCAAGACAGCAAACATCCACTCTAGGACTACTTCTATGGAGGAAAGCCCCAACGTTAGCATCTTCATAGCAATTTTGTTATAGTCAAGTTATAATGGGCTGATATTTTCGCATATTAAACAAACTTGTAGGATACTAGATTATATGCTAAGACCACACTATGGATGCTGACATATCATTAACTGAATTCTAACTCTCCTGAAGCCTTCTTTCTGAGAGCTTCTCCTTCCACTCCTTATCAAATGATGAAATACATTAGACTTATTTCGAGCAGCCATCTGGTTCCACCTGCTGGAACCAAAAGGAATACCAAAACGTCTTTGTTGCTTGCTTTTGCTATAGAGTAAGCTAAAAATTATTACACTGCTTGATCCAGCCAATATTTCATGCCACTGCCTGTCTTGATCGAATAAAGTCTGATAGTGAAAATCCAAGAGGACATTTTACTGATCGTGAAAAGCACGTGCAGTGCAGACAGTCTGGAGAGCAGCTAATCTAGGGAATAGCTACTTGGTCCTATACACTATGATTTCCAACATGAGAAAATGCATCCATGCTCCTTCAAGAACCTTTGGACAAGTGGGAGGCATCCATGTGGGCAACAAAAAAAAACCCAAACCACACTTGCCACAGACCAACCCATCTGTAGTTCAAATACAAACAGGTAGTGAACGTTGCAGCAACAGATGAAACTCAAAAGATGTGCCCAGTAATACTGACTTGTCTTCTATGTCACTGGTCTCCTACAATGCCAAAAAACCTGTGAGTTATTTATTCCACAAGCTCAGATTATTTTGCATTTGTTAAAAGACAGGAATATTCAGAAGCCTTTACTTCAACTAAAGCAACTCCTCAAATTTAAAAGAAAAATTTGAGTAAGCCAAACTCAACTGCCTGGCTCAGCTAGACCAGCATGGGTTTATTACAGAATTAAGTTATAGTTTAATTGGGTGGCAGGGAAGAAAGAGAGCAAAGGAGAGAGAAGGGTAATCAGACAGAGGCTTTGAGGCAGACCTGAATAATGGAACTGGTTTGTTGCTGGATTGTTTTTACAGATCCTAAATTCTATGAATAAATGCACAGTCACCTGTCAAGTTAATATGCAGAGAGCCGAGTGTTTTAATGCTGTTTTCCAAGAAAAGGGAACAACTAATTTCATGGCAAGTTCATAGATGGAGTCCGGGAGGAGCGCTTTTATGCTACCAACAGATCTAGGTGAATCAATCTAATGAAACATACAGTTTCCATTCACCATAACATTCCACAAATGCAAAAGTTATTAGAAACATGCTGCTCTGGTAAAAACTGCTTGGGTTTGGCATTTTGGTTGGGTTTTTTCAACTCTGTAAATCATCATCATGATAACTGATCATACTGATCCTGACACAGGACCTGTCCCTGGGTCGGCTGGCAAAGGGAATGCCACAGCAAGCTCAGCTGATATAAGCATACCCACTGCCTAAACAGAGGGAAAGCAAACAAAGCACATTTTAACTGGATGCTGTTTTAGGCTATCTACCAGGAAACTCTGCCCAGTTTCTCCCAGTCACAGATGTGAACATATAAGACAAAAAAAAGACCTTATGTAATATTTTTCTCAAGCAAATCTTGTGATATTTTCCTAAAAATCAAGACTTCTTTTTAATAGTTCAAGATAAGTGAAGTACACAAAATTCAGTTTTACGGTTAAAATAACCCAGAAAATGACACTATTCCAGAGTATAACATAAACTCAGGATTTGTAACACCAAAAAAGTGCCTTCTCCACAATTTCAATATTAAATAAAATAGGTAACTTTAAATAAGCATAACTACTTTACAAAAACTTTCTAACCATAATCCATTTTTAAAAAAATGAGGCTACAAAATGCAAGAACAGAAAATCCACTTGCTTAGCTATATAAGCAAGAGTCCAAGAATCCATTAGTTCTCGAACATTACAAGTTTACAGCTATATCCATAAACAAGTTCGAAATCAAATAAAATAAAATGAAGCCAAAAGGTTTAATTATCTAACGCTTACCAACATGTTACATAAAAACATAATGAGGGGGGTGCGGACAGAAAGCTGGTAAAGAAATGCAACTTAATACAAGTTAGTCCTTTTTTTTTTATTTCTAAAAGAAAGATTAAAAAAAGGGCTTTTATGAAAACAAAGCTCCTTCTTTCACTATCTATGCACACAACTAGATGCTAGGATGAACACCAAGTTCCCTTCATAGTTCTTATGCTCCACTTTAAATAACAACTCATTAAATTTTATTGGCAGAAATGAGAATTAGTTTCCTGACAGATTAGCTGTACTGCTGATAGTGTTTTATTTACTGTTGTAATGATATTCAGCGCTGACCAAACAAGAATACAAATTAAAAATTAAAACCAAAACATATTTATACTTAGGACTAAGTTACCAACATGCTTAAAAGTGCATGTTCATCTCACAATTACCACTGTCCTACTGATAACCTTCATGCTTACAAAGGTGCAATTGTTCTCCACTTGACAGAAATATGAAGCAACCTGCCCAAGATGCCATTGAAAGATAAAGGAATTAAGCATCTCCTTTTTCCCAAGCAGTACCCTGGGCTCGTCAATCATCCCGTATGTTAGGGCTGACAACAAACATCTTATAAAAGCTGACAGTCTAAATCATTTTACTAAGAACGAGCACCCAGCCATCACGATTTCACAGCAGGTTCAAAATCCACACCGCTATTGCCCCGTGCGATCCCAGAATGCAAACAACCGGCCACCCGCCTTCTCCTTCCCAGCTCCTCACCGTTACTCTCACTGACAACCCATCCCCACCCCGCTCCGACCCCTCAGCCCACAGCACGACACCACGGGGGGAAAGCCACAAACCCACCCACCGCGAATCACCACCCTGAAAAGCAACGGAGGTACTTTTGAGTCGGGCGGAACGCAGCACTCCAGAACCTCCTCGGAACGCGGCAGAACCAGCTCTCAGGTACCGCCTCATCATCCTCCTCCGCCTCCAAGAACGGCTCTCCTTCGGCCGCCCCGGAGCCCGGCTGCCGCTGCCGACCCAGGAGGGGCCGCACTCCCACCCCCCCATCGGCCCTCACTCCCCGCCGCCCGGAAGGGCAGGTACCGAGCGGCCGATGGGGTGAAGACGAGCCGGGCAAGGCCGCAGGGAGCAGCGAGGGAGCAGGGACCGCCCCGAGCGTCACCATGGCAACCAATATACTCCCCCTCCCCACGCAGCCCAACCCCCGTGCTTTACGGCCAACGGGCGGGAGAGCGGCCGGCTGGGCCCGTGCCCTGCCCCTCACCTGCGCCAGGCACGGCCTCGCCGCCAGCAGGCCCCTCCCGCACAGCAGCTGCTGCAGCAGGACCCCGGGGAGCCCCCGGCGCCGGCAGCTCCCCCGCGTCAGCAGCAGGTAACGGTGCGCCATGGGCCCGAGCGAAGCGGGAGCCACCGCCGTCGCCTCGGCCCACCCCGTCCGCCGCCGCCCCGCGTCGCGATCGCCGCCGCCGTCGCCCCACCCCCGCCTGCGACGTCTGACCTCATCGCGCTACCGCGTGCACTTCCGCCTCTACGTCCGAAGGACCCCATCCGAGCCCCGCCTCCCTTCCCGCAGACCACGCCCCCTATCCACCAGGCCACGCCCACCCCGCAAGAACCTCCGGAAAAACCCGCCCTCCCCCCTGCTGCTGGAGCCGCGCCTGCGCAGTGCCGCCGCTGGACTGACGCGAAAGGCGGGGGCGCGAGGCGAGGTGGTGACGCATGTGCGTGACGCAAGAGCCGGCTGGGTACGTCCAGTGCTGCCGGTCGGAGCCCCGCCCCCCGTGGCTGCTCGGGCTCACCGGCCGGCCGGTGTGTGGCTGTCAGGGGCCGCCGAGCCCGCGATCCCGCCGCCTCCCGCCTTCCCTCCGTTCCTCGCCGGCCCCGAGGAGAGACACAGGGCGCCATGAAGATCTGGAGCTCGGAGCACGTCTTTGGGTGAGGAGCTGGGCGGGAAGGGCTGAATGAGGACCGGTGAGACCTCCCACCCCCCACCTCCCCCGGCGCTCGCGCGGTGGCCGTTCAACGGCGGCGTCGCTCCTTCCACCGGCCGGGCCGCTCGGGGGGAAAGCCGGGCCCTACCGGGGGGAGAGCGGAACTAGGAAATGCCGCGGGCGCGGCCGGAGGAGGGAAGCCGGCGGTGGCTCCTAACCGGTTATACCGGCAGGAAGGCTCGCCGGGGGAAGGGGGGGCACGGGCTTCTGGCGGCGTTAAATCCTCTGTGAGGGTCCCCGGCGGTGCCTCACAGCCACACACCGGCCGGCGTCGCCGGGAGCATTTCCCGGGGTGGTCGGAACCCGCGCGGGGGGCTCTCCCGCCCCAAGCGGGCAGTGGCGGGGCCGGCCCCGCAGCGGCACGCCTTGGTAAATAAAGATGCGGGTATTTAACGGAAAACAACTTTCCCGCGATTAAACAAAAAATAATTCCCAGACTGCTGGCGTAGTGGGTGATGTATTCCAAGATGTATGGATAGAGAGACTGTATCTCGCCGTAGCTGCCCGGGACGCTCACGGGGATGCCTAGCAGACGGCCATTAAGTGACAGCTGAATCAGTTTTCTTACCGTCAGTCCTTTTGAATATGGCTCTGGTTATCCAATTCCCCTTCTGTGTAAGGAGGGAACAATAGGCCAAAGTGTCAACAGGCATGTAACTCTTACTCAGGCTGACGTGGAGGACACGGCAGTTCCAGTGTGGCCCTTCAAATGCCACTGATAACTCATCTGATACAGGTCTCTTAAAAGTCTCAAAACCTGGAGAGCACCAGGCATGATAGTTCTTAAAATATGTACAGAATATCCCAGATGTGCAGCTTTAAACTTCTTTAATTGCATTAGCCCAACTGAATTCATTATGCTGACACAGGTATTAGGTGTTCAACTTGAACATTAATGTGGTATAAGTAAACTGTAGCCTCTAATGTGAAATGACAGGCTGAGGCCGGTAAAGGCTGCTGCTGTATTGCGTAATAACTTGTGAGTTTGAGATTAACATCTGTCATTTGTGAGACACTAACTTGGTTTTTATTTGGCATTTTCTCATTGACATCTGTACTGGCACACTTAGGGTGTAATGTGTGCCTGTGTAGATAGTTCAGCTCAGGGGATAATAAAATATTGTTGTGCCTTTGCAGATCTCTGACTCTTAAAATCCCTCAAGGACACTTAACAGAAATTTGACCTTTTCAGTTTGTGTACCTTCTGTCGATTATTATGTATAGTCACTGAAGATAACAAGAAATGGTCCCCCAGCCCTCCTTTTGATATAGGAATTGAAGGCTCTATTTTTCCTGCTTACACCAATAAAGCTGAAAGACCTTTTCTTACTCTTCTTGTTGGAAAAAGTACTTATTTTTCCAAACTTCTGATTGTTCTGGAGGCGGTGTACTGTTGATGCCCTTCTGTACTGGTCTATTTTAAGACTAAAAGTAGTGTTCTTAAAAATCAAATCCATTTAGGGCTCTAAGTGCAACTCTTATGTACAAGTTGGCACACCTCAGCCTTCTGAAGTTAGGTATCGATAGTTGAATTTTTAAAGGTACCTTTAAAGGTTATAAACTTTTCATTCCAGATCTATTAGTTATTCTGAGTATAGAAATCATTGCTTGGGACCAATTTTTTTTTATTGGATCAAGTCCATGATTTCTCTACCCTCCTGTATTTCAGAACGAGATATATAAAGTTCCATAACAAGAGCCATGTCAATAGCCTGCCCTCCAGTAGGGTTGGATAGCCCCCCCTCCAGTGGGGCTTCTCTCACCCAGGAGTTTGAGTTTATCAAAACTTCTTTGCATGAAAACAGTCCTGTATTGAGAAGAGTATCCATAAATGTAATTCATGCTAACAAGCTGCTGAAGGTGGTACTACAGGTGCAGACTTAAGGCGGTGAGCTGAGCTGGTTTCTGTTTCATTATTTTGAATTTCCTAATATTTCTTTTTCATTGAATTAAATTTCACTTTGTTTTTTTTTTATTGCTATAGGAAGAAACAGAAGCTAATGATTTATTTTTTTTTTTTTTTAGTGTATGTGGTGTGTTTAGAATTATAGAAGAATTTGTGTTGAAGTGGTCTTCTGGAGGTCAGCTAGTCCAGCCTCCTTCTCAAAGCAGGGCTAACTTAAATGTTAGGTCAGGTTGCTTTTCTGGTTGAGTTCCAAAATGAATCCGGATTCAACAATCTCTGTGGGCAGCTACCCTGTCATTGTGGGGTTTTTGCACAGCTAATTGGAATGTCACTTGTAGCAATTGGTGACTGTTGCCCCTTGCCCTCATTTCTGTTACTTTTTGGTTAATAATTCCTTTCTTCACTCTGTAGAAAGGGATTTTTTTTTTTCTGTTTGTGTGTCAATACTTTCTTATTGCCTTTCTAAGCATCACTTGGGATGCCTTTGGGGAGCTGTGAAGTTATACGGGTTGTGCCATATTACGCAAGCTAGATTTCTGATTTAGTGTTGCCTGAATACTTACAATTAAATAGACAATAGTTACAATGTCTCCTCTTCTTTTTTTTACAGACACCCCTGGGATACAGTGATCAAAGCTGCTATGAGAAAGTACCCCAACCCGATGAATCCCTGTGTGGTAGGAGTAGATGTCCTCGACAGAAGCCTTGATAACCAGGGGAGGTTGCATAGTCACCGACTTCTCAGCACTGAGTGGGGATTGCCAAGTATAGTAAAAGCGGTACGCTTTTTGGTCTTCGTGGGTTATTAAGGGTGGGATGAATTTTGATGTCATCATCCGAATCGGAGCTGAATTAAAAACGAAAGCTTAATTCATAGGAAATGTCATCCACAAGTATCACATAAGCTGTAATGAGTGTACTTTGTAGGAAGAATATGTTGGAGGCTTTAATATGCCTATAGTGTGTGTATGTCTACACATGCCTTACAGACCGGTCTGTGTGGCTGATACAGCCTTCCAGGATGTAATCTTGCCAGCGAGCACAGCGTTCTGGTATCCATAAATTACTCTGCATATATTTGGGGTCAATAAGAACTTGATATTTGTGCATTTCATTTTGGGGTTTTTTATATTTTAGTACTTGACTTTTTTAATTTTAATTTTTTAAATTTTAATTCATTTCTTCACTTTCAGATTTTAGGAACAAGTAGAACTCTGACTTATATTGAGGAGCATTCTGTGGTAGATCCAGTGGAAAAAAAGATGGAGCTTAGCTCAACTAATGTGAGTGGTAATTTAAGAAGCTTCTGGTAATTAGTTGTGGAGATTAGATGTTTTGCTGTTAACATTTAGATTAGAATTGTGTTTGCATCTTTCATCAGGAGGTGGCAATTTCTATGTCTTAATTAGCAGCTTAGTTGGCTCTGGTTTTCCCCTCCTTCTTCATCCCACAAATAGGAAACTTTAAATACTTTGGGATCAAACGTGTGATTCTGTTTTTAATGTAAGATTATTTCTGTGAGCAGACGTAAAGTAGTCTGACTTTTAGGTGAATAACTTGTTCTACATTACACTACCATTTGCAACAACAGTTTTAATTTAAAATGCCTTTTTTTCTTCAAATGTAAATGGAGTAGTGTGCTGTATTTGGTATCCTGGGAGCTTGTAGCTATCCGATGTAAAGTGGAGTTGTCTGTAGCAGAGCCTTGTCTCCGTACAAGAGGCAATGTCTTTGCTGAGTATTAATTTTCTGTACGTTTCACATAGAATTATGGTGGTCTTGATCTTGAAGAGCCTGTCTGAACTGCCTGCCATAAATCAGATAAGACTCAGCACTCAGAGAAGTCAAATAGAGAGCTGTTTGCACTTTGCACTCTGAATCAGAACCTTGATTGATGTAATTAGATCTAGGATAGGAAAAGATGCATCACCCTTTATAGGTCTTTTTATTGACTGTGTTCTGGGTATTATATTCTGTGTACATTGATTTCTCTGACATTAAATTGAGGACTCTACTATTGAGTAGTGCTGTTGATAAAAGAAAAATGAAAGGCTGGAAGTGAGGATTTCAGCTCTTTTTTTCTTTTTAAGATTACTCTCACAAACTTGGTGTCTGTTGATGAGAGATTGGTTTACACGCCTCATCCTGAAAACCCTGAAAAGTAAGTAAGGATATTTGTATGCTTCTTTGTGTATAGGAGACATTATGTTAGTCCAATTCAGTTTAGGTATTAACTTTTCTTTATATTCTTTTACAGAACTGTGCTAACTCAAGAAGCAATTATTACTGTTAAAGGCATTAGCTTGAGCAGTTATCTGGAAAGCTTAATGGCAAACACAATATCTTCTAATGCCAGAAAGGTACATCTTTATTCTGGTTTCTCCCTCTCTCCCCCTACCTTTCCTTGTGTTGAAATAGTAATTGTTAGTCATGTATGCTGAATACTATATTTAATTTCTCTAAACTTTGTGCACAGAGTTTCGATTGATTTTTTGGAGGACCTCAGCAAGTAGAATATAATTTCCTAAAGCATGAAAAGGTTTCTCTACTAAATCTTTGTTTTTCAACTAGAATTGCATATCAGAACAAACAAACTTTGATGTGTATGCTACAGTTACACATAGCACATGCATATTATTTGTAGGTTGTTTGGGTTTTTTTGCCAGATCACCTTATTAAACACTAACCTTCTATTTCCAGGAGTTAGGCTAGTAGTGAATATAACTTCCTTTTCAGCCTTTATAATTTGGATGTAGCAGTTAATGCTAGCATATTGTCTATGCTGCTTTCTCAGTTTTTCCAGTTCCTATCCATTATTGAGCTGTCTCCTTGCCTTTGGCTGAAAGTAAGGTAGTGTAAGCAGAGGCATATTCTTTGAAGAGGTGAAACTATGCTGGCTTTTGTAGGTAACACTATACCAGCTCCTCTGTCTTGTGTTTGCTTTTTCTGCTTGGCTTGCAGCCATGGAGCTGTACTTCAGCCACAGGCAGCTCTATGGGAGTGCTTACTTTGGGTCCGTTGTCCTATCCTTCAGGGAAGGTGGGAAAGAGACGGGGTTGCTAGAGAAGCATAGACTTCACTGCCTAACAGCAGGAAATTTGAGTTTGTGCTCTGCGTTGCTGGAGAGGTTCAGCACAGTGGGAATCTGGCCCAGGTAATTCCTGCTATGCCAGAGAGCCTGTGCTTTGGTCAGCCCTTTGTCCTTATGAGAAACGTTGCTTGACTGAGGTGGTGTAAGCCAACTTGATAGGACGTATTGACCAACTAGATCAGAAAGGAGAAAGTCTCCATTTCCTCCTTTCTGTGTGCTTCTCCAAAAATAAGAATAAAACGGGTTAAAGTCAGGAGATGGGGAAGGAGTGACGGGTAATTTCTTGACACTGAAGAGTAACTGAGTGCCCTCTGTTTATTTGAAAGTCATAAATGGGATGTATTTCAGATAAACTACAATTCTATTCTGATCCAGTTTCTATTTAGAAGCCTGTATGGGGCATATATTCTTGAAAGCCAAGTCCAAACCCTGGCTCACAACCAAACTTTGGGCTGACTTGGAGGTAGCAAAGCACTAGCTAGTTGGAATGGACAAATCAACTAGGCACACTTAAAGAGTGCTGGCTGAATTCCTCTTGTGGCATCTGTCACACTTGCATGTCTCTGTTGAGTTTAGGGAAAGAGTGTAAATATTTCTTGGTACCTGTTCAGGTGTTGCCTGTGTGAGAACTCCATTTCTTTTAAAGATTGTTCTCCTGTTCTGCCATTTTCAAGGAACACACTGGCTTACAAGCTTCTTGCAAATCAATAGAACTTCTTGTCCTGTGTATTTCACTGAAGAATCTTTGGAGGTTTTGAACTTGGCATGAATTTGTACTTGCTGTTACCAGCCCTTTCTTTGCTACACAGTAACATACTCTGCTATTACTAGCTCTTGTTCCATGCTGTGCTGTGCCCCTGTGCTTTTAGCACCCCTCTTAACTTAATGAAAGTTACTGAAAAATGTTTTGTTGTTCTGAAGAAATAGGAAGCAAGTTTACTTTGCTCTGAGGTAGAGGTGGCAGATGATGCATTATTATTTTTAATGACGATGGAAAAATCATTTGCCATATGTTGTAAATCTTTTTTGTGTTACTCCAGGGGTGGGATGCTATTGAGTGGATAATTCAAAATTCTGAAAGCGCTCTAAGCTAGCAGTTCTCCACATCTACAGTTTGTACTAACTAGTGGTAATGCCAGCATTCTTCTTCTTGGTACAGCATTTCAGCTTTCTAGCAAATATGTGCATGGATTGTTGTCATGTGAATTTCATAAATTAACCTGCATGTATGTTTTATATACATTGCATACAGGAATGGCAAACATGTTCATTGTACTGCAGTTGTAGGGAGTGAGAGTAGGTCAGATCTAGACTGGATCAATTAACCTGTGCTTATGCCTCTGGATAACCAACCTGGCGCAGCCATGTCTTGTGCCACATGTTGTTGCTTATGGTTTGAAAATGGAATGATGGCTGCAGATAACTAGGCATGTGAATAAGTACCTCCAAGAAGTGTTTGATCTGGTCCTGCTCTCTGTGATTTCTGTATGTAAAACTGGTACCTGAAGAAATTAATAAGTTGGTCAACAACTGGAATTGGCATTATAAAAATTAAACAGAATTGTGCTCTTAGGATACAAAATTGATTTATTGAAAGAGATTGCCCAACAGGGGTAATCTTTTGCATAGTGAAATTGTATTTGCTTTTCTTATGCCTGAGGAATATTGTTGTCCTTCTGTGAACTTCTGTGGAAATCTGTACAAAACTTGAAGCTGTCAGAATGCCAGACTGTTTGTGTTTTTCATTGGTCTTTAGTTTTATTCATTTTGGTAGTGACGTGTCCCTTAAGCAATGTGACTATGAAAAAACTTGACTTCAAGGCTGAGAGAACTAAATGTACTTGCCTCTGTGATACCTCTGTGCAGACTGTTTTCCTTCCATGAGTCAGTGTAGCCTGTCTCTGTCATTCCTGTATTGGCTTATGCTTCAACTAATAAGATTCCTTAAAAAAAAAAAGAAAAAAAGAAAAAAAATCCATTATGCTGCTTCTCCTACTTAAGAACGTAGAGCTTTTACACTGCTTACTTTGAGACCAGTGTATACAATGACTATTTGCTTTTACGTTCTCATTCCACTAAGCTTTTATGGCTGTTTTTCTGGAAAACATCAACTACAAAGGCTTAGCATTTATCAGTCAGTCACTTAAGCTCTACCAACAAATCTTCATCTGCAGTGTTTGGTCTGCCAAACACGTCATACTGCTAACATATGCAATAAAGACTAATATATGCATGCTTGGTTATGAATGTGCTTGCTTAATGATTTACTACAGAATTAGTTGTACAGTATGAAACTTTATAGATCAATCCTCTGTCAGATTTATTTTTTTTCTTTAGTAACTGGGTAGTTCTACTATACCTGGAGGCTTTGCATCTTGATCCGATTTGTAAATTATTTTCCTATGCAGAATATTCCTGAAATCTTCCTTGCAAATATCACAAGTTTATTCTGAGCTGCAAAATACAGCATATAGTGTATGCAGGTCTGAGGAAACGGGCAGACCTATTTAGTCTCAAAAGCTGAAGGAAATATCTTGGTGCTCCAGTTGAATGTCGTGGATTTTTAAATTTTATTTTATTTTATTTTCTCTTGTCAACAAATATATCAACTCAAACACTATGACCTGGTTGTTTCATAGTAAGGGCCTGTAAAGAATCTCTTTTTTTCTACTCATCATTTGCTATGTCAAATGTGTTTGACGTTCTGACGAGGCTTCTTTGTGCAATTGGACAAATATACCATCTAAGCTGTTGCTGTCTTACTTGCTTCTCTCCACATGTGTCACCTAAGAGAGGACATTTTAACCTGACTTTTAAGTATCCAAATGCGTGCTTACTGAAAGATGACTCCCCCTCTCTCCCCCCGCTTTGTTCCTTAGGGAGAACTCCACTCAGCTAATTCACAGCTAGTTACAACTTCTTCCTATGCAGTAGCCTACTCCTGTCTGGGTGCTTTTATCTGTGCTTTGCTGGTGGGCCCAGGTCTTGTGCAGGACGCAGAGACAGTGGAAGTTACCTCCTGGTGAAACATGGTTGATTTGGCATTCAAATGGAAGGAACTCGGAAGTTAAATCATACTCTTCTAAGGACTTTTTTCAGCAACCATGTACTTAAACCGGGCAATTTAAATCATGCTTTCTTGATTATTGTCTGTACTTCTTAAAAGGCGTATCTTGAACTAAGAAAGATACTAGTTCTGGAGGTAGTTCTGGATAGGGCTGAATCCCCCTTTCTGAGCTCTGGGCAAGAGTTGAACACTTTGTTGTGATGTGTGGATGGCTTTCCTCAGGTTAAGGACAGCCTGCCAGGGCAGATGTAGCAATTAGCATTTACTCTGTGAGTCGCTATAGTTTGAAAATTCGAAGAGAAACAGAGTCATCCCCTCCCTGAACTTAGTGAGGGACTTGAGGTAAATATGCTCTGATTCGTAGTAAAACTTTATTTCTTTTAATAGCTTACACTTTGCAGCTGGAACTGGGCTTTTAAAATTATTCCAGAGTTATGTTTCTAGCCTCAAAAAAAATCTTCAAGAGTTTGTGAGGGTTTGGTTGGTTGGTTTTGGGGGTTTTTTTTGAGGTTTTCAAAGCTGTTTATGCAGACTCCATGCTTATTGGTTTATAAAGGCCAACAGCAAGCTCTGTACACGTCAAAAGATTTTTGTTCACTTTATCAACTGTAATGAATGCAACAAAAATAGCACATCAGAGTTCCAACTCTCTCTATGAGTGGAGGGCTCTTCTGCCCCTTTCCCTCAATCTCCTCAGAGGGCTTGAACATGGGCATTGGCTCTCCTGAAGACGTGGGGCTTTTTGAGATTAAACCCTTTATCTCCAAAACTCCTCTAGACTTGGCCAGAGCCACGTGGCTCCTGGTTACTGCTCTCCACTGTCCATACTCCTTATTCTTAGTCAGATAATAGAGGTGAGTATCTCTTGGCTTCTATTCAAGGGAAAAAAGGTCATGTGTTTTTCCAGTCTGATCCCATCTGCTCGTTTTAGCAAAAGTGTCATTCTGAGATAGATTGTGGAGCTCTAAAATCTTGCACTTTTGTTTAGTTAAAGTGCTTCTCTTTGTTTTCTTGGCTTCACTGTGTGGCTGGCTGCATGCTCATCATGTGGACATCGGGGTGCAGTTGCTACAGGGTCTTCTTAAGGCAAAAGGTTTTTGGCATGCTTATTCTGCTGGATTCTTCAGCTTTTATTAAAGTGTTGGCTGTCAGTGCCTAGCTTTGAGGCACTCCCATTCTGAGAACTGATCGGACAAAGAACGAACCTTGATATAAAATGTGCAACTGTAGTCTCTCAGTCTGTTGTTTTATATGCTGAAAAGTTGCTGCGTGTGAATATAGAATTCAATGTGAGCCATCCCTGAACTCTTGCTAGATATCAAGTCAATCAATCGCTACTTCAAAGAGAAGAAGACTACCTTTCTTTCTCCTGGATCTTCTCGAACACTGTCCATATAACTTGTCTAAGGAAGCTGAGAACAGTATCTAGACGTAGCCATAAATTTGCTGATATGCTTTGGGGGTTGAGAAAAGCAAACAAGCAAAACCAGCAATACCCTTACATAAGGGCACAACTGCTGAATTAGGCTTTTTGCCTAAGTGTGCTACTGGGAGCTCACACCAGTATTGCATTTACTCCTTGCTTATGGGTTAAGCAAATGCCTTTGCAGTGAAGTTTCCACAAGAAGATGCTCAGAAATTATCAATATAATCTAGTATCAAATGATACAGGGCACGGAATTATTTTTAAAACAAGTTTCATGTCTGACAGAGGAAAAACTATATAAACACGAGCAAGTGGTGTTGTCTCTGTTCTGATCCTAAATTCCAGTATTTTCCTGGCAGGGTCGGGATGCCCTGGAGTGGGTGATCAGCAAACTAAACACAGAATTGGAAGAGCTGAAGTCAACACGTGAGGGCATGAAACCAGCCATGGCAGCAGCGTCAACAGAAAAATAAAACCAAAAATACCAAGTAACCAACAGAAAAGTTTTACTCTGCAGACTACTTTGTAGATTTCCCTTCCAAGGCTGATCTGCATATGTTTTATATATTTATAAGAATACCGGATCTGCGGAAAAGTAACCTCATCTGTCATCTCTACAGCAGCTCCTGTTGCCTACTGAAGATTAAATTGACCTCCTGCAGATGCTCTTTTCATTTAAACAATTTATTTTTAACGCTGGAAACAGAACATTTAGCACATTTAAAACTGCCTAAATGTGCCTTTTTGTAACAAAGATAGAGAGTGTATTATATTTGTACCATCTTGGGTTTTTGTACTCAAACTTGAAAAGAATGCATGTGTGGTATTAAGGATTTTCCATGTGAACCTTTGTTCTGTGAAGGCCTGATTGGTACTAGAGCACTGAATTTTGTGTTTTGTGATCTGATAGTGTCTTAAAACCATTTAAAAGGAATTACGTGAGTCAGAACATGATACTGTAGAATTAGATGTGTATCTAGAGGATCATCCTGAAAAGCTAAAACTTATTTGGTACAATCTTTTCCTGTATTGTTTAAATGTGTTGCTTGAATGTGACACGCAGATGTTTTACCTCTTAGATGTTTGTATGCAGACAAAGATAAAGTTTCTATTGGTGTTAATAGACTAGAACAGTTTTTTGGTGAGGGAGAAGGGTATAATTTATTTTCATATTTATTAACTTGACCTAGTTCCTACCCTCTATATGAGGAGAGTAGTAGTAATTCCTGGAAGGTGCTGGAAAATACTTCTCTTATTTATCTCTAAGAAGGGTATTTGTAGGCTACTTGAATGAAGAGACTGTGTTTGTTCCGCTGGTCCTTGCTCTTCACATCATGTCTTAACTGAGAGGCGCACTGATGCAATAACCAGAAGAGTTGAAATGAGAAATAAGCAGGAAATTTGTAATGCAAACATGTACTTTTTATGACCTGAATGGAGAAAACAAGAGAACAAGAAAAACAAATGGACTCTCCTTTTTGAGTGCTTTCTACTAACTATTGACTACCAGTGTAACTGAATTTTTTTTCAACTTTTCCACATTGTTACAAAATGGTTCTAGAGTAATTTTAAATGCTTCTCATTACCTAGAAGAATACTCCAGTAACTGCAGAAATTGTTTCCTATAAAACAGGCATAAATACATATTGGTAACAGCCCTAGCCTTGTGTGATGTTCACAGCATTTTCATATTTGGTTCAGGTGTAGTATATGTTTCTTAGACAGCACTCTGTTAGGGCATTTAAACTTATTTTTTGGTGTGCACACAAAGTGAAATAAATGTTGCAAGGATGTTTACTTGTTCAAGTGTCAAGTTTGTGTTTAGGAAGCTGTTAAAGAGCATGAGTAACTTCTAGAAAACTAGAAGAGCAAAATGTGGTCACTGTTTTGATCTGGTAATTTTAAAGTGTCTGTAGCTTAAGGGAGGCTTCAGCATTTGTATTCTGGTTAGTTTGCAAGTGAACGTTAATTTGGGTGTAACTATAGTTTCACTAATTTACATGATCCTAATGAATAAACTTAATTTTAAAAAATTATATATTACTCAAAAGCTATTAAATTTATATTGTTCTTTTTATACAGACCTAAAGCTTTTCTTATTTTGGAACAGAAACTTAGAGCTTAAAGTCTGATAGCAACCCCTTTCCAGAAGATACGCTGGATAACTTTGGTGCAGGCCATTGTTGTGCTGCTCAGAGGAACGATGCCAGCTCCTGGAGAAAGGAGGCAGAAGATGTTCTAGAATTCCATTGGGAAGGGGAGCACAGCTCTGCAAACGCAAGGAAAAGATGAGTAAGTGTGTGTGCATGTGGAAACCTGTACTGTGGCATTTCCGTGCGAGCCTACTGGAGGCAGTCTAACTGTCAGGGGGGTAGGGAAGTCTTTGGAGAGGTTCATGGATTGCTTCGGCTTGGAAGGATTGCATAAAGCTGCTTCTTGCATCAGATTTGAGATAACTGCTTAGTGTTGCCTTAAAGCCGACTGACTTGCGTGTAGCACCTTCCAGCATTAGCCCGTGTCCCAGAAAAGTGACCACGGGCTCCTCTATTCTGGGGCCTAGGGGCCTAGGGCCAGACTCCTCTGCCACGCTTTAGGGCCAAAGCCAGTTATGCGTCAGTTTTCTGCATTCCTTTCTTTGCACTTCATTTTGGGTAGGAAAATGACTAATTTCTTCCAGAGGCTAGTTCCATCACCCAGCTGCCTCTCTGCTGCTGGACAGTGCTGCTGGTTCTCACCTTGTGACACTCCTGCACTTCTGGGCTTATTGATCTTCCTGTGGCTGCTCTTTTTGCCAGCGTACAAAGGACCTTGCAGGCAGTGGTCACACTGGGACCAAGTAAGCTCCAGTGTTTAGCAGATGAAGTGATTCTTAATTTCCCAGAAGCTTTCCTGGACACTTTCACTCTTCTGCTTTCTGCTCATCTAGTTTGCATACAGGCCTCCCACCCTTCTTCTCCCTTGACCATGTGATTCTTTTTCATGGTCTCTGGTGGGATCTGTAGCTGTATGTTCAACCCTGCTGTGCTTAACTGCTTAACCTCTGCTTAACTGTGCTTAACTGCTTAATCTCTGCTTAACTGCTAACCTCTGCTTTACTGTGCTTAATCAGAGCTTAAATGCTCTGGTTTTGAAGCACTCCATTTCCCACCCTGGTTCTGTCACTGTTATAGCCTGAGTTGACCCTTGGGGCAAAACCCCCCTAACCTTTAGAATTGCTTATCTTGGGCCTTCTCTACGGAAGCTCCCCCATCTTTTCTTGATTTACTGGAAATGACTAAAAGATAGTTATGAAGTTACTTTTATGTGGTGTGCGTTGACTGAGGGGGTCTGTCAAAGACAAAAAGCTGCATGTGAGGGAAGGTGCTAGGCTGCTTGTGGGATTTGGTGCCTGTGTACCAGGTCTCCAGGTTGGTCAGAAGTGTGGCTGCTCACCCTGCCCAGTAACTACAGCTGCATTGCATGTGCCTGCTGGGGATAGATGGCTCCTGACCACGGGGGAAATGAGTGAGGGGAAATGGCAGTGGTGATTCCCAGAGTGTGGCAAACCGGGCATTTTAAGGTGTTGAAGATACCAAACGTGAGCTACATTTACACTCTGGATTCTGGTTGATGTCTGTTTTTCATGCTGGCACAGATGGGCTCGTGTTAGCAACAAAAGGCATTCATTTAAAATAGTGCAATCAAATGGTCTTGTGTGTAATCAGGTTTTTGGGTGTTTGTTGTTTGTTTTCATTTTTTTCTGTCTTGCCTTTGCACAAATGTGAGTCCTCCATGCTCCCCCCATACTTATTACAGCTTTTCCGCCACCCAGGTCAGCAGGCAAAATGGGGGAAAAGGGTCATATTTGTTGGGAAAAGGGGTAATCCTAGTGTAAGTTGCAGTATTCTTGAAAGACTTGCATAAACCAGTAAAGGCACTGAGCTGCAGCACTTAGTGTGTATCAGGAACTGATGTATAGCACCTATCAGGCATTGATGTATGTGACAATGTAATAAAATAGCACTGAGTAAGATGACATTCCTTGATGTGACACTTTTCATTTGAAATCTTCAGCTGGAGCACTGAAGGAACACTTTTCCTATTCTTGCATCTTCCTAGATTGTAAGCTGTGAAGGGCAGGACTCTGTGAAGCGTCTGTGTACACTATGGTGCTATCTATCTTAAATAAAATGACATCTTCAGTTTAAAAAAACAAACCACTACTGGGTGTAACTGCTATAACATAAAATGGGCTGTTGGTTTTCAAAGAAGGATGCAGGAAAACTGGTGTTAGTCTGTGCCAGGTAAGCAGTGGGACCCAGTACCAGGCTCCCCGGAGCTCCCACACATCCTGCTGGGCAAAAGCTCTGCAGGGTCCTCTGTGCCTGACCTGGTAATTCCATGTGGGTCTGGTGCCGCTTCATTTTGTAGTAAAACAGGCAAAAGTTATATCAAATAATTAGCCTTGACTTGTAAATAAGGTCATATTAACTATCTTCTTACCCCACCAATACTACTTGCCACCAGTTAAAATCACACAGGATATGTGTTTGCTTTTATTAGCAGCTCCAGGAGGCAGGTCATGCTTTCACTGTGAATTTATTCAAGGAAAAGGCATTTTTGTGAAGCACAAGTCCTGTCCTCTTGATTCTTCCACAGCTGAGGTGGCTGAGGTATGAGTTTCAATTATATTGTAAGGTGCTTGCAATTAAAATAGTCACTAAGGGCTCCTAATTTACGGCCCTGCTCATACAAGACTTTCCTGTTTTACTCTTGTATAATTTTGTTTCTAACCTAGTTAAAATCCTCGCAGCAGTGAGGGTTGAGGGCTCTACCTGCCCAAGCACCGTGGGACATGCCCTCACCAGCTGCGCCGGGTAAGAACTGACGCTCGTCGGTTTTACGGGGAGCAACGCACTGCATAAACAAGCAGTTGCATTTCAGTACCACAGAACATGAAAACAAGCAGAAGATGATCCTGTTGCCTTTCTCTGTCAGAGCTGATGCCCCAGGTGTCCCTGAAGCCACACCATCAGTACATGTGCAGTGACAGCACAGAAACGGGAGAAGTTCCAAGGGGAAGGTTTGTGCTTTGGGCCTGGTGATGTCCTTGCGTATCACCTCAGACTGAGCTAATGCCCCCCTCTGGTTGGTCTCCGGCAAGGAAGTTTTGGTGAACAGTAATTTCAGAAACCCAAAAAAATGTGAAACACAGGCGTAAAAATCAGACAGAAACAACAAAACAGATCTTTATAGCTGGAATCAATATTCATAAACATTCTCAGATTGGCCTTAGGATACATACATACAAAAGAAGAAATAAACCAGAGCAGCTCCAAGTTATCAACATGGAAATACTATAAAATTTTATGGTACCATTAACATAATCCCTATGCTGTAGCACCAGAGCGTACAGTCGCAGCACCTTTCCCTCATGCCTGTGTGCTGTCACTGTTTCACAGATGAAACCGAGCTCCTAAAGGATGTAGGGAGCTGTTGGATGAGGTAAAGCACAAAGGTAGCCATCAGAAGTCTAAAGTTGGAGCTTCTAAATTAGTTTTAACCTATAGAGCATGCAGCCAGTGACTAACTGTGGAAGCTGATGCTGAACTTGCCCGGGGGAAAAAAGGGAGCTTGAAAGAGGAGAACAACGTAATAGTTGTGCTAACGATGTTCTCTCCACTTCTGGCTTAAAAACTAAAAATCAACCAATTAAAAACCTCTCCAAAAGACTGCCAGCATTTCTCCCAAAGCTGAGGGATGGAGATTTCCCAAAGCCCATACATATGACATGCAGGACAAGCACACCTTGGCTACAGACCGGCAGTGTTGGAAGCAGCAACAGGTAGGTAACAGAGGGAGCGGGCTGGGATCAGTGACTTGGTGCTAATCACATCACTGGGGTTACACAAGCAGTTTTATTGCTATTCTAAGAGTACTTCAACATGTTTCCCTCCCTTCATGCAACCCAGCCAGTGTTCAGCTGTTATTCAATCATTTTCATTAACAAGTCTTTGCCAAAAGAAACGTCTGTTACAAAACTGTAAAAGCATGAAGAAAAGGAGAGAGGCAGAACCTTTAAACCAGCTTCCATGGGAATAATTAACACAGACAAAGGCTAGAACGGAAAGGTGTTTTATTTTCGTCAGGTAACACCCCTCCCTGTATAAAGGAAGTAATGGGGAAGGGGGGGGGGGAAACCAACCAACAAACCCCCAAAGCAATCATCTTGTCCCCGTGAACATTTGAAGCATCGGGTTTGAGACGGGCGAGAGCTGCAGCAAAGGCCACCTCCCTTCCTCCATCGCCACCCTGAGGCAGAGCTGCTTTTGAATTCTCCACAACCAGGTTCACATACGAAACAAGCCCGATGCCGCCAGAGGCGTTTGTGTAACTCCTTGGGTCTCCTATGATATATTTAAGCTGACCTTGGGCACATTAATAAAGCTTAAAAAAGAATTTTAAACATTTGAAAGAAAACCCCAACCTCCTGGGAGTCCCACATTCTTGTCAGCAGTAATTCCCTCTAAAATGCCTACGGAGTGCAAACTGCAGTAGGGGGCTAAAAGCATTAATTGTAATACAGATAATAGCCAACACATATATAAATAAGACTCATTTCCTTTTTTAAAACATCACGGGAAAGTCAATTCCCGCTGCATGATTGATGGAGACTTCCTAAATATTAATAAATATATTACAGGTATTTACAAGCTTCTGATCTCCTCCTCTGAGGCTGACGTGACGTCCGGGGCGTAAGTAGGACATGCTGGGCAGCACGGCGGGGCACGCAGGCAGATAAATGGCTGCAGTGGATTTGGGATGCTAGTGCAAGCAGCGAGATGGAAAGCTAAAAATAGCCCACTCCGCCGAGATCCAGGCAACAGAGCTCCTTCAGGCTCCGTGTGACAAACCAACCCCCTGCTTCCTCTTCTGCGCCAAGAAATGCCAGGATAACGTGGGGAACTGTGGCGAGAGGAAGGGATGGGAGGGAAGGGAGGGGGAGGCAGCCCCCTGCACCATGTTTCCTAGTGCTCGCTGCAACATCTGTCAGCAGCCTGGAGGGATTTTTCCAGGGAAAAAGGCAGGTATCCGTGCTCTGCCCCACAGCAGCTCCGCATAAGCGACATGGAGCAGTGTGTACAACCATGGTGGTGTTTGGTGGGCACACCTGGGCTAGCACAGCAGAGCCTGGCCTAAGCCAAGGGCTACCGGCCATCCTGGGAGGGCAAAGCTGGATCCCAAGGCTCTGCTGCTTCCCCAGAGTTGTCCCTGACACTGCTGAGGCAGAGGGGGACACAGGTGTGCCGTGGGGACTCATCTCCCTCTGCACAATCAGGACTCGGTCCTTGGCTCCTGCCTGCTCCACAACATCCTACATCCTAAGCACGCTGGATACCTTGCACCTCAGCGGCCTGAGGATGCCAGGGAAGAGGGCTGCCAGGAGAGGACTGAGCGATTGTGGCTGGGGCATTTCCAGGAGAAAATGCTAAGAAAAACAACGGGGGAGATACAAAGTGAGATTTCACGTGTTTCTTTCGGTCTGATGCACTGTGCAGCAAACACACGGCCGGGTTTTGGCACAGAAATGAGAAAAAGTGCTGATGTGACTGAGATCAGGCGATGCTTCCAGCAAGAGCAGAGCCTTCCAACGAGCCTGCCTGTGCTGCTCACCTCCTGCCATCCTGCAGCCTCGTCTCACGCCAGTACTCCAAGTGCTTGGAGATTCCCGCTTCCAGAGGTATCCCAAGGAGAGGGCCATGAGAGCTGACCTTGCATGGGGCAGCTACGATGGAGAGTTAGCCTTGAGTCCTGGTTTTCTTCCTTGCATTGGTTCAGCAAAAGTTAAAAACATTCTTTCAATAGGCCCTGCATATGCAAAAATTCTCATTTTTCCAAGGGGGCGTTTAAAGAAAAATAAAGATGGATGAGTCCCTGGGAAGGTGTAAGGAGACTTTTGCATGTGCTTTTCAAATCAGCTTAAAAAGATATGACACGAATGGCTGCTCCGAAGGCTGCAACGTAACATGGAAATACACTTTGAAGGGGAAGCCTTGTTCCCCTGGGCAGCAGGAGGCAGACCACAGCGGGGCTGGAGCCCAGTTACCACAGGGGAACCAACCAGCCCTGTTGCCCCACGGCCTCCAGGCTGTGCCCTCCTGGGGCTGGGGGAGCTGTCTGCCTTCTCCTGGGCTTATCGCTGCACGAGATTTGGACGGGAGAATCTGCTGTGATAAATACATCTTTAAAATCATGTTATGGAAATCCAGACCCAGCTACTTTGGAGCAGTTCTGAGGTATCTCTCATTAATTTGAAGCATAGAAATGTTAATAAATAGATCTGAAACTTTTCTGCTAGTTCATTCTATAATACACTGCTATATAGATATTAAATATGCCTCAGGGTATTAAAAATTTTATGAAAAAGTTACAGTAGTTGATTTTCAAGTATTAATATCTTGGCTATGTTAGCTTGTTTTTAAATACCAGAATGATCTGCCCCCAAATTATTGACTAAACTCTGGCTATGCCTGCATTTAAAAAAAAGTATTTAGAATATATAAAAAAAAAAAAGTGCAAAAAAGCATGAGATGTCAGTTAACGTTGTAACATTCCTGGAACTTCTAATCACCTAGTCTAGCACTCTTTCAAAAGTGAATCAAAAGGGGAAAAGAATGAATAAAGGTAAAAGAAAAAAAAAGAGAGAGATTGCTCTCAATCTGAGACAGCACCGTCCCAAATTTCAGCAGAACACGAATTTTTACAGCCAAGTTATAAACCCCAGAAAAAATGGGGTTATCAGTGGATATGCTGTCAGACGTAACTATAGCAGTATTTGTGTGCTCCATTATAATACAAATGTACACCTTACCCACCATTTCCTCTGAGTAACAACCAGAACAACTTTACAGGTGTTCAGTTAAAATTAGAAGCCTCCCTTATTTCCCATCCTCCCCATAAACTGTACAACTCTGTCTACTACTAAAATCCACTGCCACTAGTAGTCATCATCATACATTCAAGATAGAAAGTAAACTACTAAAACCTGCTCAGGAGACACTTAGAAGTACACTAAGGCTTAAAAAGTACAGCAGCTCAGGGGAACGGCCAACCACATGGGCAAAGAGCTTCATGGTGTTATTTTGCCCCAGGACACAGAGACTGTAGAGTCCCATGCTGAACCCTGATCTGAGAGCAACCAAAACAGTTCAAAGAAAGATGGTTTTGACCCCAGTTGCTGATGCTCTGTGCCTGGTGTGCTGTTTCCACTGGGATGTGAGCATTACGAGGGTGGTAATGCCAATATGACTTACTGTTTGCTACCCTGCTAGCGCTGACACTTTGTTAGATTTGGTTCTCCATTAAACATTATGTTTTCAGCTCATCTCCTGAAAAATGATTCAAAGCATGGTTAAAAAAAGATTGAAAGCAAGAAAAGGCTTTCTCGTTTCAACGCGCACATACAAAAGAGGCAACAATTTCCAACTACTGATTTTCTTCCAGTGCGAGCAGCTGACCCGCTGCGTGTCGCTCTGCTCGGACCCAAACACAGCGTCCTGCCTCTCTGGGAACCGTTGGAGCAGGAAATCCTGTCACCTAATGCAAAGTCAAGCCAGTCAGGTGAAACTGCAGCAACGGGATGATAATCCAGTTTCAGCGGCCTTGCCCATGGATGATGACCTCATGAAGACCGAAGCAAAGGAAAAGGCACGAGGCTCAGATCTCATTGATAGTCCTTTCAGAGGGGCAGTACTCAGAGGTTCCCGGCGATGACATGTAGAAGGACTGTGTTTTCCTTTTTAACCTGGCTCGTTTGTTGGCCAGAGACAGGCTGCGCCGGCTGGAGTTGATGATTTCTGAAATAAACTTCTTGCAGTCCACGCACACCTCCATCGTGCTCCAGTCCTCCATTAATTCTTTGGGAAACTCTTCATGCGACTTATCCACAGATTTGGACCTTGAGGTCAACCTGAAAGGCAAAAGACATGTCACATTATTTAGCAGCAGCTTCCTTCAGGAAACAGCACATCAGAATGGTCTCGACGTAAATCCTTCTTTCTCCTGTCCCAGAAATGACACCAGGAGACCAAAGACCAGAGAGGAAGGCTTCTGCCAGCAAGACTGCAGGGTCACTAGCTGAGGGTATGTGTAACATTTACCTTAACAAACACAAGCTTATTAATAAATATAAAGAGATGATATGTTTGGCTAATTTGACACAGCATTGTAGTACTAGTGATTTATGCAGAGGTTTTATGCTGTAGATGACCTCAAAAAGGAGCATTTCTTTTATATTTAATTTCTCAGATTAGCTTTAACAATCGTCTGCACATAAGATATAAAACCAGTAGGTAACTTGATAATGTCAAAGTGAAAAAAATTAGTTAAAATTAGAATTAGAAAAATTAAGGAAAACAAAGATAAATCTGTGGAAGACATCATTGATTTCCCGTTCAGTGAGTGATTCTAAGCCTGCAAAACTTGTCTCCAGAGAGTCTAGTCACACCAGAAAAAGCCATGCTAAGGGTATTTTTGGGGAGATGGTACAGAAACACAGTTGTTACAGACTCTCATTATTTTTCACCTGTAAAGTGAAAAAGGTTTAAGCCATGTTGTTAGCATTGCTATTTCTGTAAGTCAAAGCAATGAATGGAAGAGACATGGATTTTCAGGCTTCAGAAAAGTTACTACAAGCATTAGAAACATTGACAACCACAAAACAGGTAGAGAGCATCTTCCTTATGAATGATAACTCAGCCATGAAACACTTTGGAAGCATTTTCAAGCAACGCACGTGAGCTAGGGGTGTTTCTCACCTGGACATGCTCCGCAGTGATCGGTGGTGACTGGTAGAGGGTTTCTCTGGCCTCATAAAACTTTCTCCTCTTTGCAAGGTTGAAGGTCCCAGTGAGAAGATGGGGAGAGTAGAATATGGCTTTGATGGCAACCGCATCTGTTGAAAATAGCAGGAGGAACATGCAGTATCATTAGAAAGATTACAGCTTTTTAGAAAGAATCTAGCCATAAGTTCGTTGACTTACCTTTTTGCAACACTGTGAGCATACAGGCCTGTGGAAGAAAGCAACAGCATGAATCATTTCACTGGAAAAAATTACATTTAAATTGAGAATAATAGATACATGTTTTCAGGACTTCGAATCCTCCCCCATCCTCCCCTTAAACAAACATTTTTATTTTTAAAGTTTCTTCAGTGTAATAACTTCAGTTATAACATGAAGCCAAAAGCAAGGAGAAATGCTGAACAAGAACTACAGCTAAATTAAAAAATAGGAAAAAAAAATGAAAAAGCTGGCTTTCCTCCAAAGAAACCTCCTTTGGTAAGTGACACAGTAAGTCAGTGATTCCATAGGTCTCCAGACTTATTGGCTTCACTGCTCAACTTAAAATTCTTCATTTTGCCTGCAAATGATTCCTTTTCCCTTCTCCCCCCACCAATACTCCAAAAATAATCCAAAAGGTAAATCGCCTGAAATGTTTTCCCCAACAACAGAGATTACGCAACTGTTGACTGGGAAGTCTGACTAAATTCCATTCACTCTCCCATGAGCATAAAATACAAATGAATGTTTCTTTCACTCATTGAATGAAGAGCTTCATTCGAAGAAAGCAATTCTGTCACTTGGGAAGGGATTGGTTTTGCATAATTTTTTTAACATTAACTGTTACAGAAATAAACCCAACAGTATGCAGCAGTTGGAGGTTTCCAACATATAAATGAGCATTTTTCCTTATGAAATAGTACTCATTTATTAACAGATATTGAATATTTACCTCTTACAGAACTGACAAGTGTAAGACCAGGTAAAGAACGAAAATCTTCTTGTTCGACAGCAAAAGCAGAGCTGAAAGAAGAACACAGAAGTCCACAATGTTAGGCAAAGTCCTGCACAATAATGACTTCACCTGTCAGTCATCATAAGTGAGACCACAGTGCAGTACTACATCCACTTCTGGGGTCCATATTTCTAAAATGATATTGAAAAGAATGGTCTAGAATTGTATCTTCATATATTTAGAAATACTCCTTTAATTTTTAACCTGAATTAAATACTTGCCAGTTAAGTAATTAATTTATTTTTACTCCTCCCTCACTGATTTTTCTCATTACTACACAAAAAAAAAGCAATGGGAAAGTAAGAGTAACAGCAGTAAGGAAGGGTAACTTACAACTGAAGAACACATGAACAAATGGGCATAAATTTAGCCATGAATAAGTTTTGGCTGGAAATTGTTCTATCACAAAGTTTTCCCCTGTGATAATATTTGATGATTTTCTTCCAATCCTACTTTCCTGAAAACTAGAGGAGGTGCAGGAAATAGTAATCTTACTTGAGAAAAACCTTCTTTATAGTGGGATAATAAATCCCATCTATTCAGTTTATTCAAAGGAGGTAGGGATCACAGCTTTAAGAGCACTTTTAGGAAGGAAAGGCATTGAACAATGAGAAGTTTTGCAGTCAAGCAAAAGATAACATATTGAGATCCAAAGACTCAAGTGAGGCTAGATAAATTGTTGGAAATAAAACGAACAATTTTAGTAGCAGGGCAAATTAACTAAAGCATCAACTTTCTTTGAGATTTGATAAAAGCTCATTACATCTTTAAATTAAATCTGCATAATAGATACAGGCAGGCTTGTATGTAAAATACATTGTGAAGTCAAAATACACTTGCTGGAGGTGTTCAAGAAACACAGGTCAAAATTAGAAGAAAAGGACACTGATTCTACTGGTAAATACCAATACCCAATCTGCAGTTTACATACAAAAAATGTGTTAGTTAATGGATTCTCTAATATTAAATCTTCTTCCGGGGTCACATGTTGTCTGACTTCACAGAATCATAGAATTCTCTAGGTTGGAAGGGACCTTTAAGATCATTTCATTCAACCATCAACCTAATTCTGATAAAAACCATCACTAAACCATTTTTCTCTGGTCTTTTTCTCTGAGGGCTTTCAGTCTCTCTTTGCTTGACAGTAAGGATTCATATGAAAAACTGTAATTTCCTACTGCTAGCTCTTACTCTGTTTTCTAGAATAGAAATACTGCAGAAGGCACAGGGCAGAAATCACTTAATGAAGTTTAAAACACACATATACAGGTACACTCTGATAATTTCAAACACTACTGCATTTTTATAGACAATCTAAATAAATAAGGTATTTCCATGAAAAGTTTTGATGTTTCTGCACAAAATTCAGGGAAGCTGACCCATATGTTATATGTTTAGGGAGAGATTGGTGGATGTTCCTTCTTCCCCAATACAGGGTGAGAAACAAATGTGTAAACAGGAGGCCTGTGGCACCAGCCTCCTTCAATAAGCTTCAGAGCCTCCACAGACTCAGCCCTACCTTTCCTTTCTTGAGAGCAGTGTAGACATCTTTGTATTGCTGGTACTTCTCCAGCTCTGCCTTCACCAGCACCTGACGGATGTGCATCACCTCCTCCACCGTCAGAGCCAGACATTCCACCGGGTAACAGAACTCCTCCTGGAAGCCAAAAACCCCATATTATTTCAAAGCCAAATGGCTTCTTCCAGACTTCAACCTAAACAACCATCCACCTGGTTAGTAACTCCAGAAACAGAGGGTTTCTCCCTTCAAACTGGAATAGCACTGGCTCATTCATGGGCATCACATGAGTTTCAAACCACAGGAGACTGCGTAAGTGTGATCTAAATGGTCTGATGTTCAGCCTTCACAACAATGACAGTTTTCTTCATTTTAACTTTCCAAACCACTTGACCCTGTCTGCATTTGTCTTTTATTACAAAGATTTGTTTCAAATCAATCCACGCTTGGCTTTGTAATTTGAAAGGGAAAAGGTAATTTGGCAGATGGTACAAAGTACATTGTTGGAAGTCACACAATTTCTCTGAGACTTTGTGGTGCCCAGAGTAGCCAAGGAAAGTTGTTAGTAGCCCATTCTAGCAGAAATTTTTATTCAGTGGTACCACATCTTGGTGCTCACAGGATCGGAATCCCACTAAGACTACAGAAGGTTATGGCAGTTTAGGCAGAAGAGTTCTTTCTGTCACAGGAAAGTGACAGCACAATTGAAGCTTTATAGAATAATCTCCAAATATAAAGCAGGAAAACTGCATTATTTGCATATGTTGCATTATTAATGGCAGAGATTCAAATAGAGACCAACAACACAACTTAAAAAAATTTGTGTCTGTTCTGTATTAGAGCATTCAGGAGAATATTGAGTAGCAAGCTCCTGAATTTGGTACCAGAGAATAAAAAGCACCAACCCAATTTGTAATCCAACCCTGTAGTTGATTATACATTTCCAACAGAAAGACAGAAACCTCTGTGGGAACTCCCATCGCTTTATGCTTAGTGAACCTTTTCAGTCAGCCCGGAGGGGCTACTCTGGGGTAATGACAATGACACGTAATGCTCTCTGAATAAACGAAGGAAATTTCTCCTGCAAATACAAAGACATGGCTGACAGTTTGGAGATCTCGTTTACAAATTAAAGCGATGAAGTGGATTAGCAGTGAAATGCTCTGTTTCCATGTACTCAGAGGTATGTTTCTGTCTTTCCATTAGATTAAAAAGAAAATCTTTCTATGTTGCAGACCTGGCAAACATTAGCATTTAGGAACCACCACATTTTTAAAAACTGTTGTCTTACCTATCTAGAAAGGGAACACAAAGAAACTTCACTCTGTTTAAGGTACCCCACAAAAGACTAGAATTGAGTTAACTTTGTTAGATTTGCCAGCTAAACCTTTGGGGCACAAAATGCCTCGTTTTCTGGAAAGAACAAACTACATCCAAAGCAAGTGCCATTTGCTCTGAGGTGTAAAACTGCACAGCCCAAACAGAACGCCCTCTGTTCCTGAGGAGCAACCTTTCAGCTAACCAGCAGCTCTCGGCGTTGCGCTCACACGGGGTTCTTCCCATGGCAACTGCCTCGCCATGGAGAAGGCACGGCTGAAGGCCGGGAGAGGAAGTGGGTGGGAAAGCGTGATGCACACAATGCCAGCAAAACCCCTCGATTCTGCATCGTGGGAGACCGGGAGAAACTGCCCAAGGTGAATGAGGCTGACTGAATGCCCATAATCAATCAGAGCTTTAAGTCCTTTGGAAATGCATTTCTTACTTGAAGCTCTTCCTTCCCCCTCATGAACGCCCATTCCTTTAATTTACAGAACGATGACGTCAGGGAATATTGCTCCTTTGAAGAAAGTCTGCGGATCTGCTACGGGTGTAGAGCAGGGACTAGGGGAATAGTGTGGGCCTGTTGTTGTACCAATCGAAAAGGGTTATCACTAAAGCAAATAGAAATCGCTAGCAGGCAACAGGGGAAACATAGAAAATGTTCACATGTTTAAATGCTAATGTTTTAATTCCAGAGGTTACATAAGGACAACAAAATGTTAATGCAACATTAAATGAAAGATAAATATTATGCTGGTTTCAGAAAACAGCTTGATCTTTTTTTTTTTTTGTCCTTTTTGGAATAAGTACATGAGAAAATCTTTGGCTTCAACACTAGCTCTAAGGCATCGAAATTAATTAAAATTAAGCTGAGCTCTGACTAAATGTCATTAAACAATGATGCTTTGGAGTTATTGCTCAAACTCCCAACCATAATCTGCACCCAAGTTAGGCAGCTCCAGGAGAGAGGACTTCATCTCTCTGCAACATTTACATACAACACAACATACTAAAGACAAAATGTCATTTGAATGGTCTTGATTTTCTGGAATGAGTACTCAATACTCATTTTAATATTAATGATGAGTCGATATTCTTACTTTTAAAGGGAAAAAAATCTTAGTTCGAAAATACTATCTTGAACTGGAAGTTTCCATGGCCCTCATGAGAATTGGCTTAACACTTTGACTGTGCAATCTTATTATATACACCATAATAACTTAAGGTGTATGTGTGTTATGTGTGCAATTTTTTTTTTTTTACTCAGGAAAAGCAGATAGTAAGAGTTACATATCCATAATGTGAAAAAAAGTGCTGTGTAGGTCATTCTCAGCATACACACTCCTAATAGGTCCTTATGAGTAACATATTTTTACTCTTAATATATTCCCTGTAAAACTTCTCATCAAAGGATGTCAGTAGGCATTCAAATGAGCTGCCCTAGGAAACTGCAATATGATCAAGTGCCAGATTTCTCTCTAAAATTCTGCAATTCACAATTAGTCAAGTACTCTAAACTCTTGTTGTTTTTGCACACTAAAAGTTTCTAAGAAGTCACTGGATATCTCAACTATAAACTCTCTTGCAATAGGTTTCACGCTATCACTTACTGGTCAGGACATCAAAAAGATGGAAAAAATTAAATTATTCATGTTCGTTTCTACCTAGGGGTAAATGAATTAGTTTTTCTTTTCAGTGGATTTGCCTTCTTGGTACATAGTTATTAGTTATTCTGCAAGTTCTGATACGTAAGTGTGTTGAGAACCAACACCATATGTAGGTTTTCAAGTAAAACAGATTGCAAATGCCCTTCCATTCTACAGTGTATCTTGTTAGAAACAGAACCTTATTCTTTTCAACATAGTCCAAGGATTACAACAGCTCTGCTGGATTTTTGCTGCAGGATCTTCACGTGCTGTAACATTTAAGGTCTCTCCCATTGATAATCTCGTGATGTTGCATTTTTAGTTTGCTGTCCTTTAGAACTGATTTCTTTTCCCCGTGAGGTGATTGAAGACACACAGATATCCTACACACATTGAAATCAATGTCAATCAGGTGCAGTGTCCCAGCCTAAGCTTTAATTCTTGCCACAGCTTAGGAAGTGCTCCCCTAGGAGGGAACATGCTGGTGAAGGTGATTTCCAAAGCCAGCAAAAAGAGGCAAACCTTTGCGGGTTTCCACCTGCTGGCAAAAGCTCTCTCACAGAGATAGTACATAGCCCCTGCCACCCCGCACATGGCTGCTTCAATGGGATGAGAGCTGAGCAGAGAAGCTGTTTGCATAGTTGAAAAAAGTGGTCTGAAAGTCATCCTTGGAAATAAACTGGTTATCCTAGGAACCTGAACGATAGATAGGAAGCAAAGAAGCGAAATGCTGTGTATAAATGAAACCATTAGCTTTGGTCCTTTGGGTCATGAGAAAAAAAAAAAAAGATAATAATAATTATAATGAAAAAAGCAAAAAAGCAAACAGACTACAAAGGCATCCATATGTACATCTCAGGACACTGGCTTCATCTGACTGTGTAAAGCACCAAGTCAGCTCATTATAGCAAGGACCCACCAGGGCCAAACCCCCAGAACCACTGAGCTGCCCTGCCTTTCCGTCTGGCACTGGGAGGGTGACGTATCAAAAGGGCTAATTTTGGCGTTTTTTCCAAGTTTGTTTCCCCTTCCCAGCTACCGAGGTCTAACTCTGATGAGATGCCAGTTCACAAAACCATCGTTAGTATGCAAGACAGAGCCGTTTCTTGCCAATCCTGCCAAGAGACTGTAGTGAACCCCTGCCTGTTTCCACGGGCATTGAGGGCTATTTACTGACGAGGTCTCTTTCACCTTGAAGAGAAACTGCGGTCACAGGAGCGGGTGATAAGAAATGAAACTCCATCAATCCTGGGGGAAGGGATGAAGAAGTGTGAAGTCAAATAAAAAATAAATATCATTCTACACGTTTGCTCCGGGAACGGCCGTGTTACACATGCAGCATCTGGCACAACCACTGAAAGAAGCTGGTGTCTCTCCAGGGAAGGAAAGACTTGCAGTAAACCAAAGTGTGGAATTGCCCCTGCCAGCATATCAGAAACCATCTACCAAAACGAAAACCAGAAGTATTGTGGGAGTTGTCCATCACACCCTAGAGGGCACTATTGCCAAACCAGAGAATTAGCACTCTAGGCATCAAATAAAATAGGTTCTTATTAACACAACATCATTTCACTACTGATTTTCTTCCTCACTTCATAGTCAAAACCAAGCTGGGTGACAGTTCTCTAAAGATTAAAAAACCAAACACAAACCACCAAAAAATCCAAGCACAAAAGAAACTAGCAAACCCTTTCCCATGTGTTCCCACGTTAGTCTGACTTATCTAATGTCTTTTTCTCCCTTTTCCTTTAGCATTTTTAGCGGGGGGAGCAGAATTAAATTACTTTTTCTGCAATTGTTTAATTTTGTATATATCCTTCTAGGCATATGGCAGTGAACAGACTGACTGAGGGAAAAATATGTATGTGGGCAAAATGGTCCTGTTAAGAACTTGGTTGACCTACTTAAAGTAACAGCCTCTTATATAAGGTTTTTAAGTTGCACAATCCTCTCTCAAATACATATGAGACCAGTACTACGATGTAACATATTTAGATAAACTAAAAGGGCGATGGAGCAAGTGCCTCAGTATAACATATAATGCTTTCTCCCCTCCCAATATGCCTGTGAGCAACTCTGGGCCTATCAGAAAATAAAGCTTGTGCTTCCAACATCACAAGTGCAGCAGGCGATGACAGGGCGATCCATTCTATATGGCAGTGTCTATATAATCACACTGAAGATACCTTCCAGCTTGATTCTGGTGCAATGCATTCTGCTCCAGGTTCACTCTGGCAGAAGTCTTCCTGTGCTGTGTGTTTATCAATACGCTACCCGACCTTCACCTGGAATGAGAAACTACCCTCTACTTTGAAGGATTTAATAAACAAAATCCAGCAGACCCTCTGGAAAGAAGAGGAGGAAGTGTGCTGTGGGAATATTTGGAGATTATTTTCTTGTTACAGTTCAACTTCATCATCTAATACGTTTGGATCCAGGCCATCTCTTGGGCCAACAAGAACACTCTTCAAAGCCCATTAATACCACTGCACTAAAAGATGGGATGAGTGAAAATTCCCTTCCTTTCAACAAACCAGTATGTGTTTATCGATTTCTCTATTCACCAGCACCTCATGGGGCATACTTCAAAACCCTGCTGGCAGGAAAAAAGACGAGGAACATATCCTGCATGAAATGACAAAGCACTAATCAGTATGTCAGCAAAAACGAACCAGGATTTCATACCCTTTGCTGTTTATACTCTGTTGGAAAACAGCTCTCAATTAAAGCTAATTGATCAAATGCACTGTACTTTCTTTTCAAGCAGTAATACAGGTTTTTGCTTCAGTAACTTCAACAAAGCAACACAGACAAACTTTGATTTAGATTACGGAAAGAGCTTTCACATGTATAAACATTACCACACAAGTTCTTAAGGTAGGAAGAAACCATTCCATTCATTCAGCAGTTAACTAAAATACTCCCAATAACTAGAAAATTCCCCCAAATCCCAAAATAGATCCAGTGCTTTGGAATTGTCTCTATTCAAATGGAAAATCAGTAAGATGAAGTTCATCTGTTTTGGTAACATTCAGAAACAAAATCAAGACACGTGGCTTTACCCAGAGTCCTAATCAAAGTGCAAATGTTTTCTGAGGCACCTGTACCTGGGGTTTTGGATAAATACACTAGAGAGACAAAGTTCAAATCTTGATTTCAAAATGTCTTTAGTAGCCAAAGGCTGTGTCTGAATTGAGGAGTTTTCTTTGAGTCAAGTTCTAATCACACTGAAGCCAAGTTTTAATTTTCATTATACCCTTAGCATGCCTCTTTTTCTCTCTCCTACCACCCACTCCACTTACAAGTGATCTGGAGCTCTGTTTTGAAGGTGGTAGGAACTGTCTCACATTGGTTGGCGTTTCCTTTTCAATGGAGTGTCGTCTCTGAGGTGGCTGCCGTCTCTCAGGCTGTGGTGTAGATGATATGGGCAAGAACTTTGGAGGCACTAAAGATTCAACCAGTATAGAAAAATTAGTTCTGTTGGATAGCATTGCTCAGTACTTAAACCAGTCACCAACTTGCTAGAATTTCCACTACTGGTGGCTGAAGTCACACATCCTTACGCAGAACATCTTCAAGACAGGCACCACATTCATCACAATTTGCAGATTGAGAGAATAGAAATACTCATAAACCTAACAAATATAGGCATGCTACTGTCTAGTTACCATTGTATACAAACTCAGTGCTTCAGGATGTTGACTTATTCCACTTATTTCACCATTGTGCACACAAGGTACATGCATAGATTACATGTTTCATTACAAAACCTTTCCAGTGAAACTGAAGCACTTTGAAACAAATGAAAAATATTGTTACACAGTAAAGCCTGCAATAATTATGCCTGAAAAAAAGAACAGATCCTCTCTTTCTCCCAATAGGTACTTATGAGAAATATTGGCGATTTCTATGTGTCTTTCAACTGAGGACATTCACTGCAACAGTGACACAGACAAAGGAAACAATTAAATTGGTCTTAGGTGAGAATGTGTTTCTACAGCAACAAATTCTTTTATGAGATGAGTATAGCTACACTATCCCCCATTCACCCTCCATTCTTCTACAGTTCCACAGCAACTTTAAGTATGACCTTCTGTTTCACAAAGATATCCACATACAGTGGAGGCGAATGCTTTCCAATCACATTTCACCAATTCAGTGGGTTCTA
The DNA here is from genome assembly GCA_004320125.1 of Scolopax mira. NCBI lineage: Eukaryota > Metazoa > Chordata > Aves > Charadriiformes > Scolopacidae > Scolopax > Scolopax mira. The sequence continues at coordinate 102,275 of BJBW01009577.1, read as the reverse complement.
GGGTTCGCCTTTAGGTATTTATTCTATTAACAACAGTCAGCTTCAGCTTTCTGTAAATGTTTCAGACAAAGTTCACAGAACAGAAGACAACAGAAGTGTGTAAAAGCAGCCACTGGGCTCTCATCAAAACTCACTCTTTCTGCTGCTGGTACCTTCTTGAGAGGGGTCCTCCACTTGCGAGGGTGAGATGCTGCTGCTACTTGTTGATTTGTGCACTGATTCCTCCTGTGTGGCAAGAGGAAAAGAAACAGAATTCCTCAGGGATTGTTTTTACTTCTCTTACTACTTCTTAGCACACAGAAATCACAAGCTATCAAAGGTATTTTGCACCACTCAGTCACTCAACATCCTAGAAGAAGACCTGAGAAAAACATTGATTCTACACAACACTGAGTAAATGGAATTTTCAACACTCATTTTTTTGAGAAAATGGAAAAAATGGTACATGGATGGAATTCAGTGTACCCAACTATCGGTTGAAAGAACAAGATCATAAGAGAGGTGCACAAATCCAGTGTAACTTGCTAATTTTCCTCATTGTATTCAAGAACTACCAGTGACTTGCAGCTCCAGGAGATACTTAACTCAACTTTACACCTCACATTAGCAAAGAATCAGCACTTGGATTTCTCTGGTCTCTGAAGGAAGAAGAGCCACTTACACAAGTGACTCGGGTAAACAGAAATTAATCTGATCTCCACTGTACTGTTCTCTAATCCCTAATCTTGGTGTGTACCTCCTTCCTTCTATATTGAAAAGAAATCACATTCATTATATAAGCACGTTTCATCACAACAGCCAAGAGCAATTCCTGCAAGATAAATGAAAGTGAAATGGGCTTTGACTAACACCTTTCAGCTATCTGAAGCATTATGCCACCCAAGTAATTAAACCCTTTGCTTTCACCTAAAACCTCTGCCTTTGGCCACCAGACACCAGGAAGATACAGATCATCACAGGAGCTTCCCAAAGGAACAGAGTGGAAGGACTGAGTGTGAATGCTCTTTAGCTCTAATGTGAACGCTTTTAACCAAGGACACTTACATCATTGAAGCTGTTGAGATTTACAGATCAAACAAATGACCTGCTCTAAAATCCAGCAAGTGGTTGAGCTTCTCTCTCACACATTTCCTTAGTTATGTGAACTGCAAGCAGGAAAATCTCCACTGGCTGAAAGATTGCCTTCTTTGGTAACAGTAAGAAAAAAAATAGCTGGCAGGATCATCTCAATGAACACCATGCATCACAGGGCAGAGGCCATTCCAAATTTCCATCAGGTGATCTCTGCTCTACACTTAGGTCGAGGGTATGTGCTGTATGTGAGGACACTGTGATGTATATTGGTCCCACATACAGGCCACAACACAGTATTTTGCAAAGGGACTCAAACCAGCCCAGATCCCCAAACAATATATTCACTTTAACACATGAAGAGTGACCCCATGTGATGGGAAGCTTATAGGGAAGTTCGAGCAGCACATTTAACTAAATCAGTTATTTTACCCAACATCTGGGACCACACGCTTTTCCACAGACAGTTAAACAACTAGAATTTTACAGGTACTGAGAAAGCTGCAGCTTTAAAGGCCATCAGCTTAAAACATCTAAATAGGTTACTGCCATGATTTTTGTCTGGATAGCTGCAGCTTCATTAGGAAGATACTGTTTTTATATCTGTATCAATATTAGATTAGCAATATTAGATTGCTACTTCTTTCAGCCACGCAAAGCAAAATGGCACTTCCTGCTCCCCCTCTGAAACTGTGATTCTAGTGGTGATGCAGAAAAAAAGCAAG